>PVKP010007324.1:0-77825 GCA_004027715.1 Plecturocebus donacophilus | reverse complement strand
TTTTTAACTTATTTCCTCTCAAATTATGTTTTATAAGGAATGTCATGATGTATTGAAATATGATTCCTCTTTCTGCCATTCATTTCCTTGTTATAGATTCTTGATAAGACATAGTCCTTGAGGAGAAAAAGAGAGATTTTTGAAAAAAGCATCAACTGTAGTCGTGTTTATTACAATCTTAACCTTTAAACTTTTCATAAAATGGTCATTGTTTTTGTTAAGTACTAATAAGGACAAATGATCTTCCTTGGTAAATAATATCACTACTTCCCTTTTAAAAACTCAAAATTATTTACTACACTACTCACCATTGAGTAATATATTTCTACATTGTTTACTTTTTTCTCTTGAAAGTCAAAAATTCATACTGTACCAAAACACTTAAATAGCATATAATTTTTTTTCAACCCTGATTTTACCACAATTAGAAATAAAAATAAAAATTTTCTCTAAAAAAAAAAAAAAAAAAAAAAAAAATGATCCCTCAAAGATAAAGACAAAAATGTGTTGCAAGTTAGGTGGAAGACAGCCCATTTTATCTCAAATGCACACAAAAATATCGAGGAAAAACACATTCAATATATTTTTATTTTCTTTCTAGAAGCTTTTTTATAAAATGCCCCTAAGTTGAAAGTATAGTTTAGTGGGCAGAACTCACCCCAAAGATTGGAAAAGCAGCGTAAATATGTAATAATTACATATTAGTTGATACCCATTAATGTCTCTAAGAATGATGCTATCATTTGGGGTTGTCAGAGTTGAAATTACAGATACATTTTTTCATAACCAGGGTTTTCATTGCCATTTCTTCCCTTCTTTTTTTTTTTTTTTTTTTACCTCATCTAGGATAGCACCCCACAGACTATTTCAACCCCCAGTAGTGCCAGCCCTCCAGACACTTCAGTTGTTCCTCTCATAAATGTCTATTTTCCTGGGACATCTTACAGTGCTTGTCGCTCGTGGCCAGTTTTGCATGAACTTATTGTCTTTGAAGTGTTGTTGGTTGATAATGTGTGGGAACTTATCTTCTTAAGTGTAATTGGTGTTTGGCTGGGGTATTGAATGTCTTAAAGAAAAGAAGAAACAACACAATAGGTCAGGAACTCTCAGGGGACAATGTTCAAGATCTTGTTTGGGAAGGCATCTCAGCAGTGGTGGCTGAGCCAAAGGCTGACCCACCAACACATTTTAGCAAAGCTTCCAGGATATGGAGTGGTAGTGGCCACCAGCATGGCCCCCTCTTCTGCCTTCCAAGGCATGAAATTAAGTTGCATTTAAAAATCAGAGTTAGTTCTCTAATCTTCAGATAGTGTGAAACCTTAACTCATTCCACTGTTTGGTTAAAAGTAAATAAAAATAACGTTTGTCCCAAGTTGTTCTACATGTTCATGCCTAGACATAGAGTTAATTTTGAGCATTATTTGCAGTGCAGGGGGTAAATTATCTTCAAAACTCTTATGGATTGGCTGCTGCCCAGAGTCCTGAGAGATATAATCAGTTTCAGTTAATTCTAAACAATAGATTGTGGCATGAACTCAGCTAAGTGGCGGGTTGACTGCACCCAAACTGTTGATTTAAGTTGTCAAGAGAGCTTGACTCATGCCTGTACTTGACACCAGTTTGGGTCAGCTGGCTTAGCTGTGAACCATTACCAGTAAACTCTGCTCCTTTTGTGTGTGAGACGGGAAGGGGTATGGCCCCTCTGGTCTCTGTCTCTCTCCCTGAGCTCACTGCCGACTCCACGGCCTGGCTGGGAGGCTCTTTGTGACTTTTACTGTGCTCAGACTATATTCTCTTCATCCCTTTCATGTGCATCAGTGGGTTCTAGCCATAGGCCTGAGGAACTCCGGTATAGTATGTGCTTTGTGTACTTTCTCTTCATTTCTAACTTTTGTTGGCGATGTTTAACAGGAAATGCCTTACTGTTCACTGTACCATAATCCTTATCTGTGCAGCACTTGATGCTGTTCACAAAGAACTCATATTATCCAATATAGTTTAGACTAGGGCAGGGCAGGAATTACATTGCCTCAGCATTAATCATCCTTGTTACCTTTTGATTAGATCATTCAGGTTAAATACTGGTTGGAAGAGTGATCTAAAGTTGAAGGCATGAGGATAAATGTAGGGAAAACATTAGCAGTTTGCTTAATGTAAGGTTTTTTTTTAAGTTTGAAGATAAATGTTTCTCAATTCATAATTTAATTTTTTTTACCATTAGCCTTTGAACATTAGTAGTAGCAATTTAGTTTTATTTAGTTTGTCCACACATACAAATGGAAACATGTTACCTCTTAGATACTAGCTTAAATTTATTTACTCCAAGGTGGTTTAAAGCCTATATATAGATATTTTTGTTTCAGTAGGTCAGATTTAAGGATACCTTAATTTAGTGATGAGGTACTGTGAAGGTCTGAACCTGGGAAGGTGATCCAAGGTGATTAAAACCTTACAGTTTCCTATTAGTACCTGGCTCACAGTCTCAGGAAATCTTGAGGGCAGTGTTTCGATATGAATTGCCTTTGTGTTCTTTCTGTAAATTAGTTTTTGGTATGGAAAGCTCAAGTCCTGTAAGTACATAAGTCAAGTGTTTTTCTTTTTCCGTACCGCTATCAAACACTGCACACTTATCTCTTTCCCTTTATAATTTGGAAAGTCTCCAAATCATTTAAATGATACGCTTCTCAGTTGTGGATGGTTCCGTTTTCTAATGACTATTTTGTCTTCTAGAGAATGTCTGCTAAAAGTCTTCCTGATTTTTATTTAACTTTCCAATTTGGTTTTCATTTATCTTAGAACAGTGTGCAAACTTTCACTGAGAATAGAAACAATAAACAGAATGGCACAATACATTTTTATTTACTGCAGATCATACCCATTTACCTTTTTCATGGCCAAATGGGAACAAATCCAACATGGCTCTTTCATCGCTTTCTCTTGCACCATTCACTGTAGTGGATACGTTAGTTACTCACATGGTGTGACCTGGGAAAGGAATGTTACAGTCGTTTTTCTTTGGTGTGCATACTGTCATCAAATGAGGGGAAAACGGCCCTTGGTTGAGGAAAGTTTCATGAATTTTAATGTGTACCATTTCCTTTATTATTAATTTGTAAATAAATATATGATAGAAATAGTAAAGTAATGAAAGGTTTTGGCAGTTATATTTTAGCCAAGAAAATAATAAGAAGTACTGTTTTCTTGTATCTCACATGTTTTATCTGCTAGGTTACACTTTACTATTATGAGATGAGGATTCACTTTAGAGATGAGTCAATAATATAAATATTAAAAGCAATTTTCTTTTCTAGGGCAACATATAGAATGATTTCGTAGGTGACATGAGCCTGTGCAATGTTGACCTATTAGTAGAATTTATTTATTTATACCCATGCACAGAAATTGAAACGCTTCACAGAGAGACATGTAAGAGGTTAACATTTTTTTTAATGCAGCTAAAGAGGCCAGGCATGGTGGCTCACATCTGTAATCCCAGCACTTTGGGAGGCTGAAGCTGGCAGATGATTTGAGCCCAGGAACTCAAGACCAGGCTGGGCAATGTAGTAAAACCCCATCTCTTAAAAAAAACAAAAACACTGGTTGAAGAAATCAAGAGAAAGGGCACAATTAATGTGGGAAAAATGAGATGATTACAATGACAAGATTACCATCAAAAATACACGTCCACCAGCCTCATATACTTGTTAGACTTCATATTTGATGACAGACCTTTAGAAACCCATGCAAAGAGGGAAATACTGTCTTTAACATGCTTTACACAGTCTGTAAGGTAGAAGTGTCTGAGACCAGGAACACAGCTATGCCTGCTCCTGAGACGGGAATGAAAATTCTGCCTGTGGCCTGTCTTGTATACAGTGTCCTCATCACTGGGCACATGGGAACTGCTTTCCTTTCTTCCTCATTGTAAGTGAGGGTGCCAGATCGCAGTTCAAAAAAAGTCCAAGTACAGAGTCTTTTCCCAGCACACCTTAATTCAACAACAGATTTAGGCCAGCTGGAAGAATGAATTGATGGTCCCCCACAGCTTTCAGCCACTTATCTGCTATTTCTCATGGCTGTGTTTTTGATAAATTATTGGGTAGCCAAAAACTTGATATTGTATTACTGAACAATATTTAGACTAAAAATTTAGTATTTTGTTGCCAAATAAGTACAAAGCCATAGGCTTTAAAAAAATCCACTTGTCCAAAACAACTTTAATCAGTTCTTACAAAGTTGATGTGAAAGAAATCATTTTAAAAATTACTGTGGTTAAGTGTGGCTTGCACAATCAGTCACCTCTTCCCCATCCTTCCTCCTCCCCAAAATGCTCTTTATTTTTTGGACTATAAAAATAGGCTAAGATAGTCTTTGATCAGGGTCATTCGTAGTCAAACACAGTTTTTCTTATTAAACATACCCTTTTCTGTATGCTTGGTTATATGTTTCAGTTCAGTTTCTCTTAAACACTTACATGTCTACTGTAGTTTTGTTGTTTTGGTTTGTTTTAGCTTGTTTATTTTTATTATATACTTAATCAAATTTTAAAGAAATGCAAAAGTGGATGAATATTCTTATTTTTCTTCTTTTAGAACTTTCAGGCTGTCTTATCTGACTTCTCTTTCTGTTTGGAGGCATGGAGATTTTTGGTTGGTTTGTTTGGGGATAGAAGTGTAATGAGTAGTGAAATGAAGGTGAACAGAAAGAATTTAAACTATTGTTTTCTCTAGGTCCTGGAAACTGAAGCTCTTAGGGCACTCTGAGTATTTATGTGCTGTAATTATTCTCTTTGAAATAAATAGTAGAGTGATTTTATTAACCTCTGCTATTACTTCTAGATGTAAAGAAATTTATCAAGAGAAAGGAAGCTTCATTCCAGACTTCCCTCACAGCTTGCTAATACATCTGCTTGCGTTCTGTTGGTTTATCTTACAGTCATGGTACAACCTTATAGGAAAAAAAAATACAAGTCATGTTAAATTTTAGCTACTTACATTGTTCTCTGAATTCACAACTGAACACCGATTAATTTGTATTCCATTTCTCCCATCATTGTTTTGAATGAACATTTGTGTGATTCAGTCTGGTCCATATATTTATCATTTTTTAGAGGTTACATAATATTTTATTGACTTTTTTTTTTTTTGCTGAGTCATGTCTCATTTTTAAACATTTGGATTGCTTTCAGTTTCTTACTGTCATGCAAGGAGTGTGGATGTGAGTTCTTTTTCTTTTATTTAAGGTGGATATCATAGGAGCAAGTTAAAATTAAATAAATATATGTAATATTGTTGTAGCTAATATATTAACGTTAAATAAGACAAAACTGCTAAGAGTCCAGTTGCATTTTTCTGTTCTGTATGTTCACTGTAAGCACACTGTATATCTTTATATATTAAAAATACTCTATCATTTTGCTCATTCTATGGAATTCTTTTCAAATAGGCTGTAGAAACATTTGATTGGGGGTCAAGAAATAAGTTTCTTGTTGCTGTCAGTTGGAAAAACGGATGTTATCTCTCTAACTTCACTTTGAGTCTGACCTTTTGAATGAGAGAACTGGATGAAAGAAACTCTGCAGTTCACCTTTGCTCTAAAATTTCATCATTTTAATAACGTGCTACATAGTTTTACTATTTTAAATGATTATACAGGTTTATTATTGCATTTTTGCTTTTATGATGTTTTCGTGGCCTTATCTGTAATTTAATACTGAGTCACAGTCAGGAGGGAAACAATCAGTGTTTTTATTATTCCTATGAAAAAAGGCAGACTTTTGTGATACATTTCCCAGGAATTCATTGTAGAGAATAATGGAGACTGCTTGTGTATGAAACCAGACACAATTGTGGTCTTAACTAAGATGTTATCAGAGAAAATTGTTTGCCTTCCAGACACTTCAAGTTGTTTGGTTGTCTTTATCTGCTATTGGACATGACTTTATGAATTATTTTGTCCATTTACAATAATGACTGACTGCCCAGGGTGCTCAGAAACCTCTCAGTGAGCCTCAGCCCTCCTTGTATTCTCTCTTCTTCCTCATCCTTGACATTCCCATCACTTGACTTCTTCTCATTCTCTAATCTTCTGGCTTCTGCCTGGCCTGGACCTCATGGTCCTCTCCTCTAGAGATGCCTTTCATAATAGCTTTGGCATTCCTTTAATTCTAAACCCACTCATCTCCCAGCTGGCCCTACCACCAGCACCGACGGCCACCCCCACCCCCTCCAGGTTGCTAAAACACCTGGCTGAAGGGATTGTGTTGTTTCATCTCCACGGAGCCCCCTTTGCTGTTCCTCATTCTATTTCCCCTTTCAGTACATTGTTCCATATTCACATTAGCCATATCAAATCTTCTTCCTCCACTTCAAGTATAGTACTCCACCATTACCTAACTGATTCTCAGGAACAGGATAGGACCTCACAAGTTCCACCTTATTCTCAGCCCCAAAATGCAATTACATACTGGCTGTTGTCTTCATTCTTCCTGCCTAAGAAGTTGTTGCTCCCTTCTTCAGTGGGTTGAAGTGATTCTAATGGACAAGGCTGTGGTTTGAGTGTTCCCTCCAAAATTCATGTTGAAATTTAATTGCCACTGTGATGGCATGAAGAGAGGGAATCAGGTAATCACCTCTTAAAGCCCTCATGAATGGATGAATGCTGTTATCGCCAGAATGAGTTAGTCTTCACGGGAGTTCAGCTCCCCTTTTCTGTCTCAAGTGCTCACTTGCCCTTCTGCTCTCCACCGTGGGATGATACAGCATGAAAGCCCTCACAGATGCAAACACCATGTTTTAGACTTCCCAGTCACCAGAACCAAGAGCCAAATAAACTTCTGTTGTTTATAAATCCCCCAGTCTGTGGTAATCTGTTACAGCATCAGGAAACAGGCTAATGTAAGTGGAGAGGTAAGGCCAGGGGGAGTCACAGATCTGGAGAAGTGAGTGTAGATCATGTGCTAGAAAACAGAACCATTTGGGATAAGAGCCTGTGCAGCATCAGCCAAAGACTTTGGTCCAGTAGTCTGAGGAGGAGCTCACTGGACCCATAGTGCTAAGTAGAACCAGAGAGGAAGATGTAAGTGTGGACTAAATACAGGAAGTGAGGAGGGGTCAGAGAATCCAAGAACAAGGCAGGTGGACCCAGATACTAGAGAATCTGAAGAAGCCTGCTGTGTTAGGGTCATCTGGGCTGAGTGGAGTAACAGCAGTGAGTGGAAGCCCAGGGAGTCTGTCAATACCTTGTCTGGAATGTTGAAAGAACTTCTTAATTGGCCATTTTTCTCTAATGCTGGCTTACCTCCTGCATTTTCAACAACAATAATATGTAACATTTAAGGGTTTGCTCTGTGCCAAGCAGTATCTAAGAACTGTATAGACATTATGTCATTTGATCTTGACAACATTCAGCTAGTGGATTTATTAGTCTGCTCACGCTACCATAACAAAAATGCCACAGTCTGAGCAGCTTAAACAATAGAAATGTATTTTCTCACCATTTTAGAGGCTGGAAGTCCCAGATCAAGGGGCCAGTAGCTTCTGTCTCTGGTCAGGTCTCTGTTCCTGGTTTGCGGATGGCTGCCTTCTTGCTGTGTCCTCCACTGGACCTTTCATCTGTGTGTGACATGGGGAGAGAGAGAGCTCTGGTGTCTCTTCCTTTCCTTGTAAGGACACCAATTTTATCAGCTCAGGGCTCCACCCTTAAGACTCATTTAACCTTCATTACCTAAAGGTGCTGTCTCCAAATACAGTCACATTGGGGTATTAGGGCTTCAACATATGAATCTTAGGGGTACACAGTCCATCCATAACAGCTAGTTATGTATTATCCTCAATTTGCAGACTGAAAAATAGAGAGTTAAAGTGGCTCAGGATCACATAACTAGTTACCAAGTAGTGCTGCTAGACTTTTTAACCTGAATGTTCAATTGGTACTTCAACTTCAAATTGTCTAAGATGGAAATTATATTCCCTTCTCCAAGCAAACATCACATCTTTGAGACCTTATTGTTTCACTTCATCATACTTATGCTTTCAAAGTCACCAGGACTTAAAATTTGAAGATACTGAGCATCGGGCTATTTTCCTTCTTTCTCCTTACATCAGACATCTAAGTAGATGTCACTAACTCCTCCTCCTCCTTATTTTTTTGACAGAGTCTCAGTCTGTTACCCAGGCTGGAATGCAGTGGCACAATCATGGCTCACTGTAACCTTGACCTCCCCAACCTCAAGTTATCCTCCCACCTCAGCCTCCTGAGTAGCTGAGACTACAGACATGTGCCACCACATCTGGCTAATTTTTCTGTATTTGTTGTGGAGACAGGATTTCTCCATGTTGCTCAGTCTGGTCTCATACTCCTCCTGTGCTCAAGCGATCTTCCCACCTCCGCCTCCCAAAGTGCTGGGATTACAGGCTTGAGGAACCATGCTGGTCAGCTCCTTCTTTTTGTAACTGATCAATCCCTGAATGAAGGAGAGAAAAGGGAAATAAGATGAAAGTAAAAGTAGAGAGAGAGTATTGAGAGTCGGAGTAACAAAGGTGGTCATGGCAAATGGGATCTAATTAAACTAAAGAGCTTCTACACAGCAAAATAAAACTATCATCAGAGTGAACAGACAACTTACAGAATGGGAGAAAATTTTTGCAATCCGCCCATCTGACAAAGATTTAATATCCAGAATCTACGAGGAATTTAAGAAATTTACAAGAAAAAAACAACCCCGTCAGAAAGTGGGCAGAGGATATGAACAGACACTTACCAAAGAAGACATTTATGCAACCAACAAACATATGAAAAAAAGCTCAACATCACTGATCATTAGAGAAATGCAAATCAAAACCACAATGACATGCCATCTCACACCAGTCAGAATGGCAGTTATTGAAAAGTCAAGAAACAATAGATGCTGGCGAGACTATGGAGAAACAGGAATGCTTTTATACTGTGGGTGGGAATGTAAATTAGTTCAACCATTGTGGAAGACAGTGTGGTGATTCCTCAAGGATCTAGAATCTTGGATCTTTGACCCAGCAATCTCATTACTGGGTCTATACCCAAATGAATATAAATCATTCTACTGTAAGGCAAATGCACACACATGTTTATTGCAGCCCTATTTACAAAGGCAAAGACATGGAAACAACCCCAGTGCCCATCAATGATAGACTGGATAAATAAATATGATACATATACACCATGGAATACTGTGCAGCCATAAAAAGGAATGAGATCATGTCCTTTGCAGGGATATGGATGGAGCTGGAAGCCATCATCCTCAACAAATTAACACAGGAACTGTAAAGCAGACACCTCATGTCTTCACTCATAAGTGGGAGTTGAACAGTAAGAACACATGGACAGAGGGAAGGGAACAACACACACCAGGGCCAGTGGTGGTGGAGGTGGCCAGGGGAGGGAGAGGATCTGGACAAATAGCTAATGCATGCGGGGCTAAAACCTAGATGACAGGTTGATAGGTACAGCAATCCACCCTGGCACATGTATACCTATGTAACAAACCTACACATTCTGCACTTGTATCCCAGAAGTTAACATTTTTTAAAAAATTAAAAAGAGAGATGGTCATGGAAAAGCACTATTTGCTTAGAGATTTTCTCTAAAACCTCTGTTTTAGGGTTCGCCCTTAATGATAAGGAGGGTATAATACATGGGTTGATTTCCCTAACTTCAAGGTTGTGTGATGATACCAGCATCAGTTTTCCATCAAATCTCTTCTTTAGATGCTTTCTTGGACTCACCTGCTTCTGTGTCATGACAAATTTTATTTATTTTGCAGTAGAGAATGCATGCATATGGGGGAAACATTCAAAAAGTTTGAAGGGTTACATTGAAAAGTCAGCCTCTCATGCCAGCTGCTCTCTCTGGGGGATTTTAAGAGGGGTCGAGAGTTGATTCATTCACTCTTCTGGCCCATTCTTTCTTCATTGAAGTTGATGGTGTGCTGGTGACTGTCTGTTTCCCTCATTTCCAACTCTATTTGTTTTCTATTGCCATGTAACAAAAGTGCCACAAATTTAGCAGCTTAAAGTAACACAAACGTATTATCTCATGGTTTCTGTGGACAAAAGTTTGGGTCTGCATAGGTCAGACTTCTCAGAGTCTCACTGGGGTGAAGTCAAGGTACTGCTCAGGGCTGTGCTCTCATCTCAGGCTCAGTGTCCTCTCCCAAGCTCACTGGTTGTTGAGAAAGGTCATTTCCTTGCAGTGTTTGATTGAAGTTCCTGTATTCCTGCTAGCTGTTGCCTGGGACCATTCTCAGGTCTTAGCAGCTCATTGTCATGTGACTCCCACAGATCTTCTACAACATGGATGCCTGCTTTTTCGAAGCCAGCCAGAGCATGTCTTTCTGCCTTTGCCTTCTGCTTGCAATGGGAAAAAACACTCTGCTTTTATTAAAGCGTTCACCTGGTTAGGTCAGGCCATCAGGAAAATCTCCTTATCTTAATGTCCACTAATTTGGTACCTTAAGTACATCTGTAAGATCCCTTCACAGCAACACCTGCATTCGGGTTTGGTTGATTAACTGAGGCAAGATGTCTGCATACCTTGAGCTGGGAGTTTGTGGACCATCTTAGAATTCTGCCAACCGTTTATGGTTTATCTTGAGCTCTGAGGGCCAGGCCTGGCTTGGATATAGTGGAAAACATCTTGGAAGGGAGAACTCAGGCTTGGGAGTAAGTAGAACTCGATGGAGTTGATTGTTTCCGTGATGTAATCAGCTTCTAAGTCTGCCCCATGCTTTAGAGGTACACAGCCCCTTTACCTCCTGTGCTTTTAGCCCATAACAAACTCAGTCTTTTTCTGTGTGTTATTTGCATGACTTTCGGACTTCATTTGGAAAATGCTTCAATTCCCCTAAGTTTCCTGCAGGTGTGGCGTCATCTAACCCTTTATTCCCCCATTCCCTATCCTTTGTCTTTGTTTGCTGAGGACCATCCTGGTTTAGGCCTGTTTTCCTGGCATATTTAGTAATAGTACCTCACTTTCACTGAATAGTGTCCGCATTGAGAGGATACGTGACATAGACACAGTATCCATGTCATGTAGGCTCCTGCATGTCCTATCTCTCAGCCCCTCTTCCCACCATCTTAATGCTGTTTATATACTGACACCAACCAACCCATGGATCTCTGACTCACTCCAACCAGATTTCTGACTCACCCACTCCTGGCCCATTTTGTGCCTAAGTAGCAGGTGTGGCTATTTTGTTTTTGTTTTTGTTTTTGTTTTTTTTAATTTTGGTGGAGATGGGAGCTCACCGTGTTGTTCAGGCTGGTCTCGAACTCCTGGGCTCAGGAGATTCCCCCACTTTGGCCTCCCAAAGTGCTGGGATTACAGAATGACTCACTGCGCCTGGCTATTTCCCCTTTAGTTCTTTACTCCAGAAATGTTCTAAACAGGGGAACTCTGTTTTGCTTAAAAAGTTATTTAATCATTCTCCCTTCCCTAATCTCCCAATTAGAGCTGATTATAATACCTATTCTCACTAGTTTGTTAAAAAAATTAAGTAACTTTTTACATAATGTTCTGCATAACAATATTTCAGTTAACGGCAGACTGCATATATGTTGGTGGTCTCATAAGATTATAATACTGTATTTTTACTCTACCTTTTCTGTGTTTAGATACAGAGATACTTACCATTGCATTTCAGTTGCCTGCAGTATTCAGTACAGTAACATGCCGCACCTGTTTGTAACCTAGGAGCCATAGCCTATACTATTTAGCCTAGGTGTATAGTAGGTTTATGTAAGTACACTCTGTGACGTTTGCGCAACAGCAACATCACCTAATGACACCTTTCTCAGAATGTATCCCCATTTAAATGATGCATGCCTATATTTCAAATAGTTAAATAATTCCTGGCCCATGGTAGTCAATTTAAAAATGTTTGTAAATGCTTGTTGTTGAAGAGTATCACTTTAGAGTTACGGCGTACTTTTGACATTTAGCTAGATAGGAGAGAAAGGTGCAGTCCAAGTGAGGGAATCCCCAACGTCTACTTTAGAAAGATCAGTAAGGCACATTCATTTGCCAGTTGGTAAAGTGGTTTGGTTTTAGAAGAATGTACAGTTGGAAAGTTGAGAAATAACAGCCTGGATAATTAGGATAGATTCAGATTTTTGAGGAACTTAGAAGTTATGCCTGTTTGTTTATACTTGGGGTAACAAATAAATAAGCTGTTGCGATATTTTCCCAATAGGATGAGGTGATGAGAATAGTGTGATAGTGACTGTTGAGGTCAGCACTGGCAATAGAGAGGAAGTGCAAGCATGGGAGCCTTGCTGAGCTATTTTTTAACTAGTGCTGCACTAGTGATAAAGGATGGAACAGATGAGTTAACATTGACTGAAAGTGTTTTAACCTGAATGGCCAGAAAACCGTTGATATCATAGAAGAAAAGATACCCGAAACCTTAGAAGGGAGGGAGTAGGGACGCGTGGTCATGGAGGATAGGCTTTAAAGGGACCTGCAGAGCAGGATGGGAAGGTTAAGAGAATCGGAGGAAGGAAACATATGGAATAGTTTCCAAATCAGTATAAAACCCAAGCTACGGAAAAAGTGTTGGAAGAGAAGGCCTCAGCATACTGTCATTTTCTTGGAACGCCTTCCCTGCCTGCCTAGCTGGCTAGGATCTCTGCTGTATCTGTCCCAGTACTCACTTCACTGTAGATGACGTGCTCTGTGCAGGTAGTAGCCACAGCCCCAGAACCTGGCATGTCACCAGTGCACAGTATATATTTCTCAAGTGAACGATTAAGGAAAGGATGGTTAATAGTGGCCAATACAGTAAATAGGTCAAGTTGAATTAGTATAGAAAATACTGTTAGTGGATTTGCCAGTGATGAAGTCATAATTTCATCAGCATATTGGGGCAGGAGCCAGGTTACAGAGGGTTTACCAGGAAGCTACTCGTGTGGACGAGCAGCAGCTGTGTTCTGCCCCTCCAAAAGCCTGGAAAGGAAAATACCTGAAACCAACTAGGGAAAGAGGATGGTAGAGTCAGGCAAGGCAAGTTGGGTTGATTTGTTCCTTAGTAAAGGTGAGCCTGAAATACAAGGGACGAGAGTGGCAATGCTGTAGAAACAAGCAGGAACAAAAACAAAGCCCATGGGGGGTTCTAGAAGAATGGGATGTAGCTATAAAGAAAACAGCAAGATTCCAGTTTCTCAGAATCTGGAAGGAAGATACAGAAAGTTAAACCAAACTACAATGAGATACGTAGATGAAGACAAAATTCTGCTGCTGCCAGATGGTCTCCATCTTCTCAGTCAAGGAGCAGTGTTATGGTCTGTATCTACTTGTTGACTAACTTTTATGAGTTCCAGCTTTACCTTTGTGCCATCATTGTCTTGTCACTGCAGAATCTAGCAACCTTTAACAATTTTTAATAAAAAATATTTATAAAACAAAAATTAGTGTTTGGAATTACACCTGTTTTGTTTCAAATAAGTGGCCAATTAAAGCAGCTCGTAGATCAGCTGCACTGATAGGTTTTTATTTTACCAAAGAGGAATACAGTTTTCTAAATCACACATGCAGCTTGATAACAAGAGTGATCTGTACCTAATAAAGCTAGCCAAGGCACTAAAGAAAAAGCTTTTTTTTTTTTTTTTTTAAATCAGGCCAACACAAACTGCCTACAAGTTTGACACATGAAAGACCTGTTCATGTGAATGTAGGGTTAGTTTAGTACAGCTGTTTGTTCATCCAAGCAAAAAATGGGTAATCTAATGTCAGTAAATTATTTTTGTTGCTGTTATATAAAAAAGACAGTCTTGCTTTAACATAATAAATACAAAAGAAATCAAATATGAACAATTCACATATGACATTTTCCCTTTCTAAACAAAAGGTACAAGAGTATAAAAATTCATTTTAGGAATCTTATTTGTGAATTGTAAACTCAATTACTTTTGAAATCTTTTACTCTATAAAGTTTATAGTGTGGTAGATTGTCTACATGTCACATGTGAAGAAGTAATTTTTTTTCCTGGGGTCCATTGAATGAACCAGAGCAAAACAGAGACACCATATTAAGAACTTTGGCTATGGAAATATTTATGAATTTGTGTGCATATTGATATTTGTGCTTGAGTTTCGATATGGATTTTATTTGAGCATATTCTTTCTAGCATCAGCAATCTTAGCCAGTCACAGGAACATATAATCAAATATTGCTTCAAGAGTAAATTCCTCAATAAGTAAGAGTCTGACACCAATGACTGGAGACTGGGCCTGTTTAAAACCCCCTCAAATTCTCTTCATAGGATTATTCAGAATAAAGCATGGGCAATCCCTGAGACAAGGCACATCTAGTCTCCTACACACTTAGACTTTTTACTATTTGAAAGGTTATTTAGCAGCCATAGATTTTGTTTCAAGTGTAGCTCATATTTTAGAGAAATATTTTCCTTGTACATTTATTTTAAAGTCTTCAGGATCATTAGAAAACCTCTAAGGGTCAGCAAGCTTGTATGTGTATATGTGTGTTTATCAAGAAAGAAAACACATTTCTATAGATTTGTTATTGATGAAATGCAAAATATACTAATACAGTACAATTTTTAAAATATAGATCTGTTACTAAGAAGAATGAAATGACTAATTGGGGTTAACACTTCACTTATTAAAGGTCAAAGTTTCATGTGCCGTGTCATCAAAATCACTTGTCTATATTGATTTGTCAGTGCTGATGGGTAATGAGATTTTTACATATTTCATCTTTGAAAGTATCGTTTCACACAGCTACTTGCTGCCAAACACTGATACCAATTCATGATATCAACATAACATGGTTTTAACTGAGCGTTTAGCACTTGGAAGGCATTTACAGAATTCTATTAGATTCTGCTTTCTCTATTCGTCTTTTATCAGATCAGTCACTTCCAATTGACGGTTAGATGGAAGCTCCACTCAACTGCACAGTTAAATGGATTTTTAAATATTAACATTTCCTTTGCGCTTGCATCAAGATCTGAAAAATGCTGTTGGAAATGTAGTTTGATCGCAGAAAATATATCTGCTCCAAATTTGTTTTGGAGTGGAGAGCATGCTTAATGCTTTAACTTCGACAGCATGGTAAATGTATAAAGCAACTTGACATTACTTGTGATTTAAACATTGGTTGTTGTTAAAACTGATTTTATTGCAGTATGCATTTTGCATAAAAGCAAAATTTTTCCATGTAACTTTGGGCCTAACTCATTAAGAAACATTATTAAGTCTGTAACAGAAGCTAGTTTAAAAGTATTTGATAGTAGTGGCTGAAGACAGTTCTTCCTACTAAGGAAAAATTTCAGTCTCAGCCATGAGCCTAATAAATCACAGTAAAACCTTACCACTACCAAGCCATCAGAGTATGGTATGGCAGAACAAGTCAAGGTATTCAGCTTCTGTTTCTGACAAAAATTTGTAGAAATGATGGAAGTTAAGTCTTTGAGAATGAAATCCACTGTTGATACTACTGGCTCAAGGACATATGAGATTCAGATATTTTATGAAGTATCTACTGATGAATAACACCATCAGCTTATGTTTTCACAAGCTTTTCTAAATTAATTTACTTTTTTGTGTTGCACACGTTTTTAGCCACCATCGATTGTAACACATCATAGCAGATTCCACTTCAGGTTGTAATGAATTAAAGTTTTCTCAACCTCTTTGAAAATATTCTTGCCTGTAGTTTTACTGTGCAAACTATTGATGGAGGCTAATTTTCATTCACTTTAGTTTTGACTAATTACTAATAAACAACTAATCACTAATAAACAGCAACTTAGAAGCATTGGTAACATCTGTCAATTCATCACAACCAAGGAAAAATACAAAATCATTTGCTTTGTTTTCTGGCTGACTGTTGGTGTTGGTCCTGATGTCTTCAACTAAGTGTGTGTAGAGCATTGAGAAGAGAAGAGTAGTAAGAGATTACATGAGAGGAGTTGGATTATCATGGGCCTGATTTGCTCACCATTGATAAAGTTTGCAGATGTATCTTCCAGAACGTGGATTTTTTTGTTCGTTTGCTTGTTCTCACTCATGGTGTTTTAATGGGGGAAAAAAATCTAAAGAGGAAACCCAGTGTGTGATAGTTAATCTAACACTGTTTTGATTGAAGAGTCAGGAAGTAGAAGGCCTAGAACCCCACAAGCTCTTCTCTTTCCCTTTCCCACAGAAGTTTGAGAACCATTGTTTTTAGCACAGAGTGAAAAATAGCAGTTTTACAGCAGGGGAATATGTGATAAGATGTGCTTGGAGCAGAGTAGCTTTACATTACAGAAGAAAGGGGTTGGATACTTGTTTGATCACCAGTTATGTATTAAACACTGCACCATTTTAAAACGCCATTTTATTTAATCTTCTTAGAATATAATATGTGTTATCACCATTTTATAAAATGAAGAAAGTACCATTCAAATACATAGTTATGGGTTGGTTTATTTCTTAAGTTCTATCAGTTATAGGATCTCAACTCTCTGGAGCGGTGCTGCCCAACAGAGATTTCTGCAGTGATGGAAATGTTCTGTATCTGTGCTATTGAATGTGGTGGCCCTAGCCATATGCGGTGTCAAATACCTGAAATGTGGCTAGTGCAACTGAGGAACTGAATCTTTAACTTTATTTGCTTTTAATTCATTTTAATTTAGCCATGTGTAGGTACCCTCTACTGTATTGGATAATTCAGCTCTAGATAACACTGTCATTCCAGCTGACTCATTCTCCAGTGATTCTGCCTTACTTTGCCACTGAAGATTATTATGCAATTTATATTGACTTAGTTAAATGTATCACATAAATTTTTTGCCTATCACAGGTTAAAAGTTGACAATCAGATCTCAATATTATTTATGGAATTTGGTTTTTCTTCCTTCGAAAGGGAGCTAGTACACCTTTCACTGACTCATCAATGGATATTAAGTGCCTACTTTGTGTCAGGCACCTGAGCTCTGGACCCTGGGAATACTGTAGCATGAAAGGCAAGTGTGATTACTCTCCACAAGGAACTTAATTGTCATAATGGAGAAGACTTAGGAGTAACAGGCAGTTATAATGGAACATTACAGAATACAAGAGAGTTTGGCAGCTTGGGAAGGGCACTGAAGATACTCTAATTTCAAGGAGGCTTTCCTGGCGGAAACGTTCTTTAAATAGAGGCCTGAACAGAGTAGAGTTCAGGTCTGTCAAATAGATTTAGAGAAGCAGTAAGGAAAATATTCTCTGTGTAGAAGTCAGTAGACCAGAAGGCATGGGGAGTTGGGAAGGGAGCTGAAGCTCAGTGGTGCTGAACTGCAGTGTGTGGGATATGGAACCCCTGTGATGGATTCCACAGAGGTCAGACTTCTGAGCACACCGCAGGGCTGGGGGCAGAAGGGAACAGAATAGTCAGCATGCACTATACACCTAGAAGATACTTAGAATTTTAAGAGAAAGCAGAAAAGTTTACAAAGGTATTCAGAGATCTCTTTTTTGTACCAATCTGAAATTACTTTTAAAATGGTCATTTCTTTTTTCTTAAACTGCGCTAACTTATCATAGCTAGCTTGTCCAACCCACAGCCCAGGAGGGCTTTAAATGCAGCCCAAAACAAATCTGTAAACTTAAGACATGATTTTTTTGTGTGATAATTTTTTTTTTTTGAAGCCCATCAGCTCTCATTAGTGTTAATGTATTTTATATGTGTCCCAAGACAGTTCTTCCTCCAGTGTGGCCCAGGGAAGCCAAAATATTGGACACACCTTCTGTAAAAGTTAATCTGAAAGATGGCCAGTGTATAAGGCTTTTTTTCAGTTGTGTATTTATTTACTTTTCTCAACTGTGAATGAAGAAAATATTATCCATTGTATCTAGCGCTGGCTTTAGTAATACTGTTACCTACCTAGGTATGAATATTCAAGAGCCAGGATTACATATTTATTCTCACATTCAGCTTCTTCATTGAGAGTTCAGTCTTCAGAAACTGCCTGTGCATGTATTGTATAAGTCAGGGGTCCCCAGTCACATGTCACAGACTGATCCTGTCTATGGTCTGTTAGGAACCGGGCCACACAGCAGGAGGTAAGCAAGCATTACTGCCCGAGCTCCCTCTCCTCCTAAATCAGCAATGTTATTATATTTTCATAGGAGCACAGACCCTATTGTGAACTGCGCACATGAGGGATCTAGGTTGCACGCTCCGGATGAGAATCTAACATGGTGATCCTGAGGCGGAACAATTTCATCCCAAAACCATCTCCCCAAACCACCAAGTCCATGGAAAAAATGTCTTCCAGGAGACCGATTCCTGGTGCTAAAAAGTTTGCGGACTACTGGTTTAAGTAGTATAAACTTAATACATGATGACATTGATATTAATATTAGGAATTTCACTCAGCAATTAGGTTTCTGATTTCTGTACTGGTAATCTAATGGAGAACACGCAAGCCATCGGTACTTTTAATAGCCCAACAGTAAGCTTTATTGATAGTTAGAGCCAACATAAAAATGATCACCTTGTAGAATATGGCTAACATTTACAGATCAGTACCTTTGTACCTGTATTTTTGTATGTTTAGTTTCTTGTGAAACATTGAAACTTCAGAGTTCTAAAAGACTTTGATTAATTTTAACTTTTGGGAGCCTTTCTATAAAATAAGAAATCAGAACAGTATCATGCCTGTAAGAATCACTCAGATTTTTTTTTTTTAAGAGAAACACAAAGTATGAGTGAAACATGGGGGACTGAGCCATGTGAACTAATGTCGGTCACTAGACATGCCATATAATTTTTTCTGTTTTGCTGTCTACCATTCAGTTTTTTCTGTCCATGCATGACAGTTTTAACGTTGTGCATGGAGGAGTTGTGAAAACTTAGTGTAGCTTCAGTGGCTGGTTTTGTGCAGTAAACATTAAGTCAGTTCCCATGAGCAGCTCCCTGGTGCAACTCTTAGTAAATGCAAACTTTATTTTTAGTACTGACCTTTCGTAATGTGAGCCTTGATCCGTTGAGATGCTGTTCACTTTTGATGCATCTCCAAATCCCTTTTTTTATGCATTTTAAATCAACACACGCTTGCTCTGAATTTATGCATGTGGATAGACGGAGATGTAATTTAAACACATCTGTTCAAATATGCATTTCAGATCAACTTGGTGCCGATTCTCATAATACGATGGAGTTTTTGACGGGTATTATATCCCTAAAGTACACAACAGATGGTATTTATTAGAGACTGAATAGAAATGAAGTTTAAGGATGTTGAGCTTTTTGTCCTAAGTCACTCATTTTTTAGTCATAAAACAATAATGGTCTGAAGTCCTCTATCCCTATGATAAAGCTTTGTGTGAGACTGTTTTCTTTGAGATGAATGTCTCTTAGTCAAGTTGAGATTAAATATATATTTTTGTTGAGTAGACACCATCACCAGGAAAAGTCAGATGAGAAAGGGGTAAATTATAGGTAATTAACAGCTAGATACTAGCTACAATTCATACTTAAGTTGTGTAAATTATGGTAATTAACAGCTAGATACTAGCTACAATTCATACTTAAGTTGTGTAAATTATGGATTTAAATAGATTGAGTAGCTTCACTAAAAATTCTTATTCAATTTAGGCATATGTCAATGAGCAATTTCAAATTTATTAAAATATTATACTTTGGGGTCATTATTTCAGTGCCTAAAATAATATTTTTAAATTAATCTTCAGAGCTAATTTTTCCCCCAAATGCTTGTACTAAGAATAAATGACATAATATGCCCATGACATACTGGCCTAAAATTAGTGTACAGAAATTCATTGCCTTTCAGATTTACCATTTTTAGTTGCAAACTGTACCTAAATGATTGTCATTTTAACATGATCCAAAAATAAGACATAGACATGCATCATTCTCTCCCTAATTCCTCACATCCCTCTCTTTTTCAAGCATTGTGCCCCCTTCTACCTTTTTGCTTGCACCTGGAGATGAGAAACTGTTAAGACTGCAGTTGTCCATGGATGATAAGCCCTCTGGGAAGGACCAGCAATTGTTGCAGAGTTTTCAGAGCTGTAAGAACAAGCTCTTAACACTTATTTTCCTCTCCAGAGCTTAGAATGTTGGGAACTCGTTTCAAAGAGCTGGATCAAGGATAAGAAACAAAATCTATACATGCATGCCTTTTTCTTGCATTTGATAGGAAGCTATGTTCTCATGTCTGCAATCAGATGCAAGCGAACCAGACTGAGATTACTTGCAAGCTATTACTGACTTTATAAAGAACACCACAAATAAATCTTTTTCTCATAGATTCAGACAGAGAGAGTGCAAAAGGAAACAGGTGATTTGTGAGGTAACCTGCCGTTATGTTAGGCAGTAATAGAAAACATTTTAAAATATTTGAAATAATATAATTGCTTTGCAGTGGGAACACGTACATGAATAAAAGATGTTAGCAGGTGTCCTGCTAGTATGAAATCTCATGCTTTTGTATTTACTGAAAATATGCACACCATCAGCAGATTTAAATTTATAAAAAGTAATCGAAACAGAAGGATTGAATTAAAAAAACTCAGACTTAAATCATGTAATTCCTTTAAACCAAATTTTCAATGTAATAAAATACAGTTTTTGTATCAAATTACCGTTCTATCTTAGATTTTTTTCAATTTTACCCTGAAAATGTTTTTTTCTTTTTTCTTTTTTTTTTTTTTTTTTTGGTCTTCTGGATTATTTTCTTTAAAAGGCTTTATCACACAACATATAATACTTGCCGATCGTATTTGGTAGTGGATAATTTGATAATGGTTTTTGTATAGCATTTAAAATTGTTGTTGAATAAGGACTTAATGTTTAATATATCTTTGGACTATAATTTATGTGGTTATTAGCACACAGTCTGGTAAAATCATGTAATATCAAATCGAAGTCCGAAGAAACATTTCCTTAATGTTTCATGTGCATCAGTAAAATTGCTTTTGATAAAATAAGTTACATGGATAACACAGGCTTAACTATTTATGGAGATTTTCTTTTCAAATCTTTGATGTAGGACTTAATTTTTAGGGACATATCCTAAGGGTAGAGGATATTTGGTATGCATTTTGAATCTGGTAAATAAAAAATAGTCATCTAAAATGCAATTTGTTTCCTGGTTAAAGTGGTTTTCTTCATTTTTTTTTTTTTTTGTACTATTTTTATCCCTTTAAATGTTTTGACTACCAGGGAAAATTTCTAGTTGCGGTACTCAAGTCTTAATCCATTGTGAGTCTGCTGCAGCTTCTTCCCAATGTCTCTTACAACTTAAATACATTAATTCCATGTATTGGTCTTCTATCTAATATTTTAACTGTGCACCCCCATTTCCCACCCACCCACACCACCACCATTAACCCCTGTCTCTGTTTTGCTACTGACAAACACTGTTTTAGAACCTCACTGTGCATAAAGCACCAGGGAGGAAAGCTGAATATAGCGTGGTCCTTGCCCTACCAGCACGTATAGTTCATTTCTTACACAACTAACACCCTCTATTGCACCGGGTACTCTGGTAGGTGTGTTGGTTAAAGGCCTCTCCTTCCAGTCACGTCAAAGCTTAAAATCCTAGAATCATATTCACTTTCTTTTTACTGTCTCCACTTCCTTCTACCTCCCCCTATCTCCACTCAAGTCAGTCACCTAATCAGCCACGACTTCCTATGATTGCACCACTTCTTACGCTCCTTCCCCTATGCACCCCACTGTCAGTATCATAGTTGAGGCCAGCACTATCTTGTATTCTATCATGTCTGTTTCATCCATGTCATTCTTAAGCTATTTCCAGAATCATTTTACTGATGTACAGATTCTAACGTTTTGCTCCCCGCAAAAGCCTTTGATAACTCCTTTTCCCCAAACTTCTATATGCTGGTCCTAACCTCCTTGATAGCTGAATATTACGATACTCCCATTTATAGGCCCTGCATGCTATTGTGTTTGTTGTTTGTTTCTTTTTACCTGAATGCCTCTGCTCCTGCTTTTCTTTCTGTTGAGAGTATATAACAAACAGAGATACAGATAGTAATAGGATCTACCTTATGGGAGTGCTTAGGAGGATTGTGCAAGTTAATAGACGGAAAGCACTTGAACCTGGCACAAAATGCTTCATAAATGTTTTCCATAACTGTCAGTGTTACAACTATCACTACTGCAACTACCACTTCTTCTACTACTGCTGGTGTATGCCTCACTTAGCTGTGAGTGAGGTTTTTGAAGGAAGGTATCACATCTTGTTGTCTTGAGCACATAGCAGTTACAGAGCATAGAACGTCTTTCTTCCATGATATTGGTTAAATTGTCACTTTAATTGATGGTGTTGATTAATTTAATTTTCCTTAAGTTCAAAGCCCAAAGTAAGTCTTCTGCCCACATTATTTATATATATATAGATGATTTGGTAGGAGGGGGAATCTACATGAACATTTAAGGTTCCTTCAGACTCCAAAATTCTATAGGACACTGGTTCTTCTTTTCCATTTTACTCTACTTGGGGATATTTTGTAGGCAACACTCGTAAGGATACTTCCAAGACTACTCTTCTGTCCTTTTGCAAAAAGCATGCTAGGCTCACTTAAGAAAAAACTCATCTCTTCATGCTTTCATCATTTGTCTCTGCACTTTTATGGCTCTGAAAATTATTCATCATCCCTATTTTAGTGGCAATACGTGCTTTTGCATTTCACTATATCAGAGTCATTTCCTTGTGACTTTCTGTTGTATTCCATTTATTTATGTTAACATCTCTTAAAAGTATCATCATGGAATTAAAAGCAATTCTTATTTAAGGCTACCTGGAGAATGTGACTTTGTCGTTGCAAGGAAATCAGTTTGTACAGGAAGCGTATTGGCACAGCGTATCCAGCACTGTGTCTTGGACCTTTAGCTGTGATGAGAGTTAGTCATTAGTTGTGTTTTGCCACCGCAGGTTTCTTCATTTGCTTTTCCGATCAGAAATTGATTCTGTTAAAGCTATTTGCTAAAGGAAATGTTTGCTGTAATTGGAGCTACAGAGATAGATTGAAGTGGAATATAAATTCTATTGATGTCATACTTTGTTTCAGTTCATCTTTCCCTCTACATTAGGAGGGAGCAATCTGTGATCCTGTGACACCCTGTTGTACCCAAAAACCTCTGTAGTTTTTCCTTTTTCTTTTTCCACCCTGTGTTATTCTTTGATTTGATCTTCTCTAAGGCCCATAGTTCTCTTTACTCCTTGACATCTCCTCAACCCACCCTTCTCTCTTGTATTGAGGCTGGCACCATTGGTCACATTACTGTTGACCTGCGCTGGTGGCTCGAAATCCTGTTGAGCCCTCTACTACACCCTGATTCTGTTCTCTTGCCCCTTACTTGTAAGTATTCATTTTCATTGATGGGATTGAATCAAATTGTCTTCATCTCAAGCCTTCATTCTAATAGACTTCACCACTCCGATACCTGGTTGGCTGACAGCGTCACACGCATTTATATACTTGCTGCTTACATTGGTGGTCACAGACAGAACTTTCTCCTTGACTAGGTTCTCTAAGATCATAGCCCAAAACACTTTGACACAGGCCAAAATTATCGTTGATAATGACATTATTGTTAATTTTTATAAATGCCAACTTTATGTTGACACAATTTATGTTAATAATTAAACATTAGTAGGTATAGTTAATAGATTATTAATGATTCTTCTAAATAATTCCTGAAGATGATGTGGTTTAGCTGGTGTGAGAGGCAAGAGCATGCAAGTCCTGGTTTCTCTGTGCCCATACCTCACTTTTCTAAACCTCTAAAGGTAGACATGGCCCCTTTTCTTCCCAGAAGGTTGTTTTGATGTCTCAGTCTCTTAATCCATTTGTGCTGCTGTAACAAAACACCTGAGACTGGATAATTTATAAACAATAGAAATTTATTTCTCACAGTTCTAGAGGCTGGGAGGTCTGCGATCAAGACACCAGCAGGTTCAGTGTCAGGTGAGGGCCCGTTCCTCACAGATGGCGCTGTCCGGGTTCTTCAAATGGTGGAAGGGAGGGAGAGGCAAGAGAGGGTGCTCCCTCCAGCCTTGCCCTTGTGTAAGGCTCTGCCCTCATGACTTCATCACTTCCCGAAGACCACACCTCCATTAATACTATAGCATTGCAGATTCAATTTCAGCATGAATTTTGAATGGGGCACCATCATTCAAACCATAGCACTTGGCAAAAAAAAAGCGCAGAAAGATGATGATTAGCAGGTGACCTGCTTTGGGTTTTTATGGTCGTATTAGCTGGCCTGGAATGATATGGCAGGCAGGGATGCTTTGGCTTGTGTCTCTGGCACTGACTGTTCAGGGCCTGGTATCAAGCACCACTATAGTTATCGAAATACTCCTCAGATTCTTTTGCCAAAAATGATGTCGTCACTGCTACTTTCTAGACCTTACATGGTTTGGGACATGAGGCAAAATGTTAAGAAATTAACAGCATGGGTTTGTTTTCCCCTTGACTCTGAGTCAGGGGCTAGTGTTTCTATTAATATTTTTGCTCCCTGGGCTCCTCATTCCCTTTCCCTTATTTAGAGGCACCACTGAAAATGTGTGTGATGAAATCTGAACTTGCATGAATGTCTCTTCGCTGGCTGCTAGCACAGATGTGTTATCTGGTGAGGATTTTTTTCTAGATTTCTTTCCCTTGGCTACAACAGTAAATGCATAAGTAAAGCACTAGGAGTCAGAGATCCTAATCCCAGGCCTTCTCTACGGTAAACTAGCTCTGTGTCCATATACAAGTGACCTTATCTTCACTGCCCTTGTTTTTTTAACATGAGAATAACAATCCAATAATGGGGAGATGATGACAAAATAACCTTCTGTGGGTATTTGTTTAGCAGTTGTGTGGGTCATCAGATGGCGTCTCAAGTCACTGTTCAGTGACACCTGGTAGTCATTGTTTCTGAGAAGGGGCCTTTTGGAACAAATGCATCTGGCACTATTGAGCAGTCACTGCCCTCCATCAGTGGAGTCTCATCTCAGGTCACACGCAGGAAGGATTCAGATCCTGACTCCACTGCTTATTGCTGTGTGGCGCTGGGCAGCTTACATAACCTTTCTGTGTGTCCACTGCCACGTCTGTAAACTGAGGAAAATACTGCATATCTCACTGATTACTCTGAGTTGATATATGAAAAGCACTTTAAAAAGTGCCTTCCACATTCTTGGTTCAGAGAGGCTGGTGTTAGAAGATGCCACACTGTTAACCTGGAAATGAGCTAATTCACTTGTGACTGTTAAGGCTGCAGTGTCCTGATGTTCTGTGATATAACAGCTTTGTTCTTAAGTTTTTAAGTATTTCTTGGCCTAGGATCAGCTACCATCAGCATTCAAGCCATGCCCAGCATTCCAGTACTGCTATCTGGGTATGTAAGAAGAAGGGGACGGTGGGTAGCAGGCTCCCTTGCTGTGGCAAGAAAGGGCTTTGGTCACTCACAGTCAGAAAGAGCCTAGGAGTGCTTTGCAGGTCGGTGACGCCTGTCCCGGGCAGTGCTGCATGTCAGCCAGGCATGGCGTGAGACCGAACGGAGCTGCTCCTCTAGAGGCAGAGATTTCGGCCAAACGGGGAGCCAAGAGGCAGTGGCATAAAACTGGCAGCGCCTTCGCATAAAAGCTGCAGCATCTGGGTTTCACGGGGAAAGCGCTCTTGGGCACCTGCTGCCTTCCTTCCACAGCAGCCCCCGTAGATGCCGACTGTGAGAACCTTGTCGAGAACGCATCATCCAGTTCACAAGCGAGTTTAGAATGATGGCACTTACCCGCTTCAAAAATAGAAGCAAGCAACTGTAACCTAGAATTAGAACTCTCCACTTCATCTCCTCCTCATAAACCTTGCTTCAACCTCAGAGATGCCATCTTGTGCCTCTTTCCCCAGAATTTTAACTGAAAGTTGCAAATAAATTCAAGTTCTTCAAAATACGCATCGACCAAATGTTCCGATTAATTCTGAAAATAGAAAGTGAGGATGAAACAATTCTTAGTTAACCGATTTTTTTTCTTTTTTTGAGAAATGGGATCTCACCATGTTGCCCTTGAACTCTGAGGCTCAAGTGATCCTTCCGTCTCAGCCTCCTGAGTAGCTAGGGCTACAGGTGCACGCCAGTGGGCCAGGGAAAGGGAAAGTGGAAATTCCAAGGGCTTTGTAGATGGCAGCTTCTCTTTGGAGCAAGGCTAGGCAGATGCTGCGGAGAAGCCAGGCACTGGAGCCACCTTGTACTGCTCACAGTGATAGCATCCCCTTTTCCCAAGGAGAAGCCATCATGTACAAAGCCCTGTAAATCTCCACTTGATCCTCCCTGACCACAGCTGACTTCTAGGACTTAAAGGAAAATAATGAAATTATTATTAGTAAAAACAGGGATTAATCATTGATCTCTTGGTGAATAAAGCCTACTGCCTTAGAAAATTCATTTATTCATCTTCATGTCTGTTTTTCTAAATTCTCCCAAGCACTTTACCTTTAAGTGGGTGGGCACTTTTACTGAGCCTCAGCTGTCTATGTGGCTGCTGCCGCATTACTACAGAGTACAGGAATGTGAATACAACCCCTTCCTTGTCCACCAGGTGCTTACAGTTTATTAGGAGGCACAAGGCAAGAAAACAGGTGTTAAAAATGCCAGGAAGATCACAACAGGGACATCACAGACATGCAAAGGAGGGACTGTGAATGAATTAAGATGCCGAGAGAAAGTCAAGGAAAATTTCATCAGAGAGGTGGGCCACAGAATATCAGTAGTATGGATAAGAAATCGTACAGTGGGATTGCCCAGAGAGGAAGTATTCTGATTTCAACGAGTAGTATGGATAGGAGATGATACAATGGGATTTCTCTGAGAAGAAGTATTCTGATTTGAATCATATCAGTTGGAATTGGGTGACAATGGAAGGGTTGATTAGGGTTACATTTGGGAGAGCATTATATATACCCACTGGCCCTTAACTCACCTGGGAGTGTTCCTGTGAGTTCTCATCAAAAATCAGTCATGAGCCTGGTTGGTTAGAATCTCAGCAGACGGTAAATCATTTTGGTTTTGTGGACCATGCAGTTTCTGTTGCAACTGTCCCAACTATTCAACTCTGCTTTTGTAGTGAAAGCAACCATAAACAGTATGTAAATTAATGAGTGTAGCTGTGTTCCAATAAAACTTTGTTTACAAAACCAGGCAACAACTGGATTTGGCACATGGGCCATAGTTTGCCAACCCCTGACCTGATCAGGGTAAACTGAATATAGGGAAAACTGAATTTAAAACAATAATAAGAAAATGTGCTCAACTAATAAGAAATAAAGTAATTATAAATCTGTGTTTTGATTTAAAGGATTTTATAATTTCTATTCCATAAGTATAGCTTCCAGTTTCTTTCTTGCTCACTTGCTGTCTCTGCATGTGTATGTCTATATATACATTTTTTCTACAATTTGTATATATCCCTATTCAGTATTATTTATGAGATTCCATACCAATTGCAGTTTAGGATGACATAGACTTGAAATGTAATGTTTTCTGAGTGCTATTTTTTGATAACACTTGCATTAAAAGTAATCATTTGCCTAATTTCTTAATAATGGATGAGATATTAGAGGCAGGTGCATTCTGACTGTATAATATTATAAAGTACTCTTCCCAAGAGCTGATGTTTAGTTACCTTCCAGTTGTGCTTTCCCATTAAAGACTGCCATGATCTGGGTTTCAGTCTCTAAGTGGTTTTTTTCAGGGTTTAATTTTAAAAGATTTAAGAAGCTTGCCTAACTTTGTAGATTTTGCCCTGTCCTGATATTCATTTAATTGGTTCTGCTAATGTGAGAGCCCTTTCAAATATGAAAAAAGAAAGCAACAGAGAAAAGTTGATTATTTCTGTAATTGGATTTTTTCTTGAATACAATGATTTCACCCACTTTATCTTTCTGACTTAGGCGTGGGGGTGGAGGATGAGCTTTCTTTTATACTGTAGTCAGAAGCAGACAGGGGAAGGTATAGTCTGTTCCAAGGTATCAGAATGGTGGCTGGGTTTGGGTTGTAATTAATTACTGATGCTAAATATGCTCTGGCCCCTACTTTGATTCTCAAATCTAAATTTCCACGGTGTGCAAAATAATTCCATCCAGGAAGAATTCTAATTACTTTAGTAATTATCATCTTATCTCTAAATGGAGTTCAGACATGTGCTGCAGTTTATGAATGTTAGAAATGTTTCATTTCCTTTTCACCTTGAATAACAGAAAAATACACATTACTGAATTCAGCTTCATTGAACCTTATAATTCATGTTACCATAGAAACAGGAAAACTCATATAAGAATTGTGTTAACAGTACCGTAGATAGTAAATACCTTCACTTCCACCAGCAATATCATTAAATGATTTTAATAACAGATGTGTAAAAATTCTGTGAAATTTAATATAGTTTCTTTTAAATACTATAACAATGTCATCCAGTATGCTTACTTTTAATTTTTAAGGCAATATCTTTGGTCTTATGTAAGGCTTTGTGCTTATTCCAAAATATTTGCGATGGAATGAAAGCCTGGTGTTACAGGCTAGAGAACTTATTTAACATGGTATTTATTTGATTTTTAGTTAGTAGTGATGATTCATTTGATTTGTGCTTGAAGCCAAATGATATATTCTGGATTGATACCAGGCTTGGAAATGTAATGGATGACACTAAATTCTTTGGTGTCATCTCATCTGGTTGTCCCTCATCCTTTTTTTTTTTTTTAAAGCTTATTTGACAACCACTTTTCTAAGTGTCAGAAACAATTTTTCCATATACTTTCTCAATTTTTACCACAAACATTTCTTAGTTGGGGTTTGTTGCCATTTTAAATTCTGATCTCTCAGAATATTCAGAAATTTGCAGAGCTTGAGCAAACCATTTGCCATTTATTCATATATTTCTCCCTTTATTTATGTCATACATTTACCTAGTTTACTTTAAAAAGATAAAATTTACCAAATTTAAACTGAATAACCCATCTAGATTTTTATTTTTGCTTATTAAAAGTTTTATTACTTTCAAAGAGAAGGAATCATTAAAAAACTAACTGCTACTAATTTTTTTTTAGGGAGAGACCTTGAAAGGCTATCTTTGATTATAAATATGTATAATTAATATGTTAATTGTATGTTAGCATATAGATTTTGCCAAATAGTGATTGTAGGAATTTTCTTCTTGGTTGCTATGCAAGCCGGGGACCTCTGGAGTGGCACTTGGGCCCCGCTCAGCCACACTGGCGTGTCCCAGCTTGCCTGTGTTCTATCTTGTACCTGTGTTTGGTGGTTCCTGAGCTCTTGTACCATGCCCAAGAAGAATGAAGATATGCTGGACATTGAAGAGTAAGGATAGCAGAGAAGAAGTTTATTGAGCAGTGTAACAGCTTTCAGCCAAGAGGGGACACAGTTATGGTCCCCTACCCAAAGGTGGAAAGTCCCTTCCTTGTGGCTGGGTCTGGGGCCTTTTAGGGACTCAGAATGGAGACTGCATGCTGACTGGTTTGTGAGTATGCAAGAAAGGTTAAAGCGAAGACACTACTCAAAGGTGGGCATGACAGTGTAGAAGACCAGTTAGGAAGGGGTAGGTATATGTAAAATAGGTGAAGGGTGGGGATCAATCAGAGGAAAACGAGCCAAATGGGAAGACAGTCCAAGGATTTAAATTTAACTTGTAGCTTGGCTTTCAGGCTTTCAACTGTCTTCAGCTTGGAGGTGGGGTTTCACTGGGGACCTGGCCCTATCTGCCTGTCACTTCAATATTTGAAAAAAGTTTCTTCAAACAAGAAGGTTTAAACTTCTCTGTAAAGGCCAGAAATTTTATAGGTGTTCTACTGTGAAAAAGATCACACCTATTCATTTATAGGAATACATGTATTTTTATTATATTCCATTTCCAGACAAACAGGGTCAAGGTTTTTCTGTGCCTTTTTATTATTAATTTCCAATTTGTTGCTTTATCCTAATAGAATGCGACCTTTGTAAATCTGTTCTCATTAAAGTAGCAGAATGTGAGCACTGGCTAATTTGATAGTTTTGATCAGGGTCCTGTCAGGAAGAGAAACTGTGCTGATATTTCTTACACAGGATACTTAGTACAGGAAATTGGTTACATAGATGTCAGAAGACTGGAAAAGCAAAAAGTGGGGAGAGGAGGTAACCAGAGAGTACTAACCATAGACAGCAGTTACTGCCACGATGGCTGGGGGGACAAAAGGGAAGAGTGTGTCACTAGAAGCTCGGTGCACACACAGAAGGGTTGCTACCTCAGGCGCAGACAGAAACCACTTCCAGAGACACAGAAGCTTCTTCCAGACGTCTCCCTTCCAACCTCTGCCCATGTCTCCTTTCCTAGGCCCAGAGGAGGCCAACGCCAAAGGAACCTGGGAAATGTAGTTTTTTAGCTTCTAGCTCTAGCATTACAGCATGGAATACTTGAATGGGAGACCCCAAGACAGTAGTAGTAACATTGGATTTTGCCCTTTCTGAAATAATGTAATAATTGGCAGGCAGGGACTCATTTTACTTTAATGACTTTCTAATAGATTAAACTGTATGGAAATTTTTAACCTGACAGCTTTTTATTCCCTCCCCTCCAAAAAAGCGATATCCTATGGCTCAACTTACAGATTCAACTAAATCTACTACTGCAAAAATGTTTATTTCAACTCAAATTAATCAGATGAACCATACCTCCTCTCTTTATAAAAAATATGTGTAGGCCGGGAGCCGTGGCTCACGCCTGTAATCCCAGCACTTTGGGAGGCTGAGGCAGGTGAATTGCGAAGTAAAGAGATCGAGACCATCCTGGCCAACATGGTGAAAACCTGTGTCTACTAAAAACACAAAAATTAGCTGGGCATGATGGCAGGTACCTGTAATCCCAGCTACTCAGGAGGCTGAGGCAGGAGAATCACTTGCGTCTCCTGTGAATGTGAGACAGGAGGCAGAGACTGCAGTGAGCTGGGATCACGCCAGTGCACTCCAGCCTGGTGACAAAGCGAGATTCCGTCTCAAAAAAAAAAAAAATGTGTAATACACAGACTGTGTCGTTAGTCAGAAATTACTTATTGCCCTATATGATCCATTTTTCTTAATATTTTTTGATTGATCCAGAAGCATTCCCAGAAATGTTTACTACTCTTATTTGGATTACAGAAATCTTGAAGAATCAGAGCTACCACTACTTCCCCCAGAAAAATACACATTCAATTTAGTGTACGATTTTAGGGGGCCCACAGACACCAGCTAAATAAAACTTAACATTTTTTTAACAAGGGGTACTGTTGCCAAGGCATTTCATTTATTTTACATTGCTTTAATACTTATTCATCGTAAGCATGCCTACCTGAAATGTCATGCTGTACCTATATACCAGCCTCTCAGGAGTTTTCAGTGGGAGACCGATTCTGAGTACTAAAGCAGTGAATGCCATAGTTAGAGAGTGCGGGTGGATGGAGGAAGGGAGGGATGGAGGAATGGAGGGATGGAGGGATGGATGGATGGAGGGAGGGAGGGATGGATGGACGGAGGGATGGTAGGACAGATGAGTGGATGGACAGCAGTCAGATGTTTAGTCACTGGGACAAACAAACTTTACCAAAGAGAATATTGAACAAAGAGAACTTCTGTGTCAGCCAACTGCTTTCTGAGTAAACTTGTCTAACATTTTTTTTAGTTTTCAACTTATATTGACCAGTTTTTAATTGTGCAGTCACTTTTAACATAAACTTCTGGAAACAAACTAAATACCAATGTGATTCCTTCATTAGATATTTTCAGACTTTTGTCAAGTTGTGCTACAGCCAGAATATTATTCATATCTAGAGCATTTTAGAATTTCTCACACTTCACGCATAAACTACCTCACCAAATATCAGTATCTTCCAATTTCAATTAATATTGTTTGTGATAAAGAAAATCAAACTGATCATGTTATTTAAACTCTTTAAGTGTCTTTTATGTTCTGATGATAGGCCTCTGTCATTGTCTCTTACTTACCTGTAGCACCAGGTAACAGAAGAAACGTGAGCAGAAATATGGGATGTAAGTGTGGTAGAAGGAGAGGAACCCAGGTTCAGGGGAGTTGCTGTAGATTCGTTCCTCACTTCTGCTGTCTCTTAGGAACACAGAAGCAAATGGACATCTGTGAAGCACCTACTGTGTACCAGATGCTATTCTAAATGCTTTCCGTGCATTGCTTCACCTGATCCTCACGATGACCCAGAAGGCGTGTGTTGTCGGCCCCTTCTGTTATAAAAGGGGCCTCAGATCAGAAGGATAAATGTGGGTCTAAATTCTGATTTCTTTCTACCTAAACTATTGCTGCTTTGTCTCCGAGCCATCTGTAAATAGGAATAATTACATCTACCTTTTTCTTAATGAGTGATGATAAGGATAAAAAAAACAGGATAAAAATAAATTTAGCTGGGCTCTAACCATTTCAGTTTTAAGTTGCCTTTGTATTCCCAGGGCGAGTAGTGGAAAGAACACAGCAGGTGAGAGGGTTTGGATTTGAATTCTGATTTCACCAGTTATAGCTTGGTGACCTTTCATAAATCGCTTGACCTCTGTGGACCACAGTTACCTTCTTTTTAAAACGCAATTCCAAGATTACAGGCAAGTTTTACTATATTGCAGTACATTAGTTTATAAATAATTTATTAATACATTTTGGCCTGCTGTGGTGGCTCATGCCTATAATCTTAGCCCTTTAGGAGGCCAAGGCAGGAGGATCATCACTTGAGCTTAGGACTTCCAGACAAGCTTGAGCAATGTTGTGAGATCTCATCTCAACAAAAATAAACAAACTTAGCCAGGTGTGGTGGTACACACCTATAGTCCCGGCTTCTTTGTAATCCCAACTGCTTGGGAGGCTGAGGCAGGAAGATCATTTGCACCCAAGAGATAGAGGCTGCACTGAGCCAAGATCACACTAATGCACCCCAACCTAGGTGACAGAGTGAGACCATGCCTCAAAAAAGTAATAAGTTTTGTTTTCTGTGAATGTATGATCAACCAGTGCTTATGGTACATCAGTCTTGTGAGCACATCAGTGACATGTGTGAGAGAGAAAGACGACCTTGGGTGGTTTTTAGAAGCTTCAGATCAGATGCTTCCTTTACTATTTATTGATTGTGTGATCATAGACAATTTACTGTACCTCTTTCCTTAATGGCATTTTCCCCCTTTCTCATGAAGCCTGGAAGAGAATCTGTCTTATGAGAAAGTTACATTAAACAAGTTGAAGTTGGTAACATATTGCCTGACACTTAGTATTACATAATAAATGACAGTTGTTATCATCTCTCTAACATGGTTACAATAATAAAGCTAATACATATTAAGCACTATATGGGAAGCATCATCCTGAGCAATTAGTACATCTATTACCTCATTAATCTTATCTATGGATACTTTTATTATATCTATTTTATGAAAGAAGAAATGGAAGCATCTAAGGCTAAACAGTTTGCCCAGGATTGTGCAGCTAGTTAGTGGTAGAACATGTTATGCAAGGAAGTTGTTTCTCCCAGACAGTCATATTAAAAGAATAAGAATGAATGTCCAAGTCACACTAGACTTTCTTTGTCTTAGGATGAGAAAGTGGCTTTTTAGCCCTCATCTAAAAGTGTCACTCCTTTTTCTGTTTTTAGAGCAGGTAATTTAAGAAATTTTTAATAAAATTATGAGAATAAATTTAGAGATGCTGGAAAAAATCTGGAATTTATTTGAAGATGTTTGTTTCTCCCTAAATTTTCTTTTTCAACATAAATAGAATGATTCTCTATTGTTATATGATGTTTTACTTGGGAAATAGATCCATGCTTTCCTTCTTCAAGTCCTTCATGTTTCATGTTCTGAACGTAATTCCTTTATTTCTTGCCTTTTGTTACCTTTGTCGTTTGTCCCAATTTGTCTGTTTTTTTCTTATTAGAGGTGGAGTCTAGCCCGGTCACCCAGGCTGGAGTGCAGTGGCACGATCATAGCTCACTGCAGCCTCAAACTTCTGGGCTCAAGTGATTCTCCCACCTCAGTTCCCCAAATCGCTGAGACTACCACACCTGGCTAATTTAAATTTTAATTTTGTTGTTGTTTTTGTAGGGTCAGGGTCTTGCTTTGTTGCTCAGGCTGGCCATGAACTCGTGGCTTCATGTGATCCTCTTGCCTCGGCCTCCAAAACTGCTGGGACAACAGGCGTGAGCCACCACACCTGCTCCTTTGTCCACACTTAATTCTTTGACTACACGCTGTCGAAGTTCAACTATTAAGACTTCTTGTCTGGGTACAATTGGCTCACGTCTGTAATCTCAGGACTTGGGGAGGCTGAGGCGGGAATATCACTTGAGGTTCCAAGTTCAAGACCACCTTGGGCAACAAAGCAAGACTCCATCTCTACAAAAAATAAGAGAATATGATGGAGTCTCACATAGTAAGTGTTCAGTAAAACTTCTTGGAAGAGTATGTTATGGAAGATTCATGCTATCTTTCTGTCTCCAGAAAGGTTTTTTTTTTTTAAGTCTGCAGGTATAATTTAGAGAACACAGAATATTCATTCAGTGTAAGTGTTTTGAAGGTTTCCAGTAAATTATGCAGTTGTCCAACTATCATCACAATTTAGTTTTAGAATGCTTTCATTCTGTCAGAAATGTCCTGATGTCCAGTTGCAGTCTATCCCTGCTTCTAGTCACAGTTCCAGGCAAGCCTGATATGCTTTGTGTTTATTCTAAGTCATCTTCTAGATATTTCATGTAAATGGAATCACAATAAGCAGTCCTTCGTGTCTTCCATTTACTTGAGAATGTTTTTCAGATTTATCCACATTGGTGTGTGTATCAGTAGTTGGCTCTTTTTTATTTGTAAGTAAATTTCCACATATGGATATGCCACATTTTGTTATTCATTCAAAAATTGATAGACATTTGGATTGTTACCAGTTTGGGGCAGTTATGAAGATTGCTACTGTGAAAATCCACATACAGGTCTTCGTGTGAACTCACGTTTTCATTTCCCTTGGGTAAACACCTAGAGTGGAATTGCTGGGTCATAGTAAGTATATGTTTAACTATTTAAGAAACTGCTGGCCTGTTTCCAAAGTGAGTGAACCATTTAAAATTCCCACCTTCAGTGCATGAGTGCTTCAGTTTCTCTATATGGATACTAATATCTGGTTGGTTGTTTTTGTTTTTTGGTTTTTTTTCCAGTATTTTTGGTACAGCCATTCCACTGGATGTGTGGCATTTTACATGGTTTTTACTTGCATTTTTCTGACTAGTAAGAATGTTGAGCAAATTTTAATGTACTTCTTAGCTATTCCGATATCTTCTTTAGTCAAGTGTTGGTTAAATCTTTTGTCCGTTTTATCATTGTGGTGTTTGTTTTCCTGTTAGTGAGTCATAGAGTTCTCAACATAGTTTGGATACAAGTCTTTTTATTGGATATATGATTTGCAAATATTTTATTCCATTTTATGGATTCTCTTTTCATTTTTTTAATGTTGTCTTTTGAGTAAGTTTAATTTCTCAGTGTATCTAATTTTACTTTGGTGGATTGTGCCTTCTGTGTTGGTACTGTAGCTAGGAGATCTTTCCCTAACCCAGGGTCACAAAAATTTCCTCCCATATTTTCGTATAGATGTTTAATAATTCTACATCTGACATTCTGACTATGATGCACGTTGAAGTCTTTTTGTGTATGATATAAGGTGGGTGGGTTAATAATTTGTGGGGTTTTTTTGCATATGGTGTCCGATTGTCTCAATCGCATTTATTGAAAACACTTTGTTTCCCATGCTTATTGAATGGCATTGGCAATTTTGTTGAAAACTAAATTAACCATATATGATGAATCAGCATATTTTTGGACTTTATGTTTTTCCATTGATGTATGCTTACACTGATACCACACTGTGTTGATTACTGCAGCCTTATAGTTAGTCTTCAAAACAGGTTCATTTATTCCACCAGCTTTTTTTTTCCTTCAAAATTGTTCTGGATATTCCAAGTCATTTGTATTTCCATATACATTTTAGGCACAGCTTGTCAGTTTCAGCAAAAATACTTGCTGTTATTTTGATAAGAGTTGCATTGAACCTATAAATCAATTTGGAGAGACTTGCCACCTTAACAATACTGAATTTTCTGATCCATGAAAATTACATAGTTTCACATTTATTTAGATCTTCTTTAATTTCTCTCATCAAGTTTTAAGAGAAATTCTTTAAATTCTTTCGGTTTTTGGCATACAACTTCTGTTTCTCAAATGTATTCCCAAGTAGTTTTCATGCTATTGTGAGTGGAATTGGATTCTTGATTTCATTTTCAGATTGTTCATTACTAGTATAAAAAATGCAATTGATTTTTATATATTGATCTTGTACCTTAAAGTTTTGCTGAACTCACTTGTTCTAGTAGGTTCATTAGATTCTTTAGGTTTTCTACCTACCAGATCATGTTACCTGCAAAAAAAAAAAAAAAAGTTCTTTCTTTTAAACATATTCACCCTTAATTTCTATTCCTTGCTTTTTTGGACTGACTAGAACCTCCAGTAATTTGTTGAAATGAAGAAGTGAGAACAGAAATCTTTGCTTTATTATCAATCCTAATGGAAAAGCATTTTAAAAAATCATAAATGGGTGTTTGATTTGTTAACAGTTTTCTGAATCTCTTAAGATCGCTATGTAGTGTTTATTTTGCCCTTTATTCTTTTTATATGGCACATTACATTAATTGCCACTCACATGTAAATCAGCCTTGCATTTCCTGGATTAAAAAAGTGGTCATGGCTGAGCGTGGTGGATCACGAGGTCATGAGTTCAAGACCTGCCTGGCCAAGATGGTGCGAAAATTAACCAGCTTGGTGGCGGGCGACCTGCAGTCCTAGCTACTCAGGAGGCTGAGGCAGAGAATTGCTCGAACCCAGGAGGCGGAGGTTGAAGTGAGCTAAAATCGCGCCACTGCATTCCAGCCTGGGCTGCAGAGCCAGACTTCGTCTTAAAAAAAAAGTAGTCATGTTATATATTCATTTCTTTAATTTTGCTGGGTTCAGTTTGCTAATATTTTGTTAAGCATTTTTGTCTCTTTGTTTATGAGGAATATCAGTCTATAGTTTAATCTCTTCCTCTGGTTTTCTTTTCAACTTTTTTTTTTCTTAATTTTTTTTTTTTGAAAGAAAACGAGGAGAAAGAAAGAAAGAGCAAATGAAAAGAAAAAAAAAATGAAAGAGAGAAAAAAAGAAGAGAAAGAGGGAGAGAGAACGGGATTCTTGTTTTATTGCCCAGGCTAGAATGCAGTCTAAAAATGGGTATTAAAAACCTCTTTTATGCCAATAATTGTGCTTAACAATGGAGACAGGAAGGAATAGGGGATGAAAATAACAAGCAGCCAACCAATATTTTATTTAAATCTGTGAAATGCTATGCAATTGCTGGGGAGTGATTTACTTCCAATTATGTGGTCACTTTTAAAATAGGTGTAATGTGATACTGAGAAAAATGTATGTTTTGTGGATTTAGGGAGGAGAGTTCTGTAAATATTTGTTAAGTTTACTTGTTCCAGGTCTGAGTTCAAGTCCTGGATATCCTTGTTAATTTTCTATCTCATTGATCTGTCCAATACTGACAGTGTAATGTTAAAGTCTCCCACTATTATTGTGTGGGAGTCTAAGCCTCTTTGTAAGTCATTAAGAACTTGCCCTATGTATCTGGGTGCTCCTGTAATGAATGTGTGTATATTTAGGATCGTTAGCTCTTCTTTTTCCATTGATCCTTTCAACACCATGTAATGTCCCTCTTTGTTTCTTATGGTCTTTGTTGTTTTAAAGTCTGTTTTATCAGAGACAAAAATTGCAGCTTCTGGTAATGCTAGCTGGCTGTTTTGCCCATTAGTTGATGTAGATTCTTCATTATGGTGATGCTCTTTACCTTTTGGTATGTTTTTGGAATGGCTGATACTGGTTGTTCCCGTCCATGTGTAGTGCTTCCTTCAGAAGCTCTTGTAAAGCAGGCCTGGTGGTGATGTAATCTCTGAGTACTTGCTTGTTCACAAAAAAATTTTATTTTCCCTTCACTTATGAAGCTTAGTTTGGCTGGATATGAAATTCTAGGCTGAAAGTTCTTTTCTTTAAGGATGTTGAATGTTGGCCCCCACTCTCTTCTGGCCTGCAGGGTCTCTGCTGAGAGATCTGCTGTGAGTCTGATGGGCTTCTCTTTGTGGGTAACCTGACCCTTCTCTCTGGCTGCCCTTAGCATTTTCTCCCTCATTTCAACCCTGGTGAATCTGATGATTATGTGCCTTGGGGTTGCTCTTCTTGAGGAATATCTTTGTTGTGTTCTCTGTATTTCCTGGACTTGAATATTGGCCTGCCTTGCTAGGTTGGGAAAGTTTTCCTGGATAATATCCTGAAGAGTATTTTCCAGCTTGGATTCATTCTCTTCTTCACATTCAGGTATACCTATCAAACGTAGATTAGGTCTTTTCACATAGTCCCATATTTCTTGGAGACTTTGTTCATTCCTTTTTACCCTTTTTTCTGTCATCTTGCCTTCTCGTTTTATTTCATTGAGTTGATCTTTGACCTCTGATATCCTTTCTTCTGCTTGGTCAATTCAGCTGTTGAAACTTGTGCATGCTTCGCGAAGTTCTCATGTTGTGTTTTTCAGCTCCATCAATTCACTTATATTCCTAAGTTGTCCATTCTCGTTAGCATTTCATTAAATCTTCTTTCAAAGTTCTTAGTTTCTTTGCATTGGTTTAGAACATGTTCCTTTATCTCACAGAAGTTTCTTATTATCCACCTGCTGAAGCCTGATTCTGACAGATCATCACACTCATTATCCTTCAGGTCTTGTTCTCTTGCTAATGAGGAGGTACGATCCCCTGTAGGAGGAGAGGCATTCTGATTTCGGGTGTTCTCAGCCTTTTTGCACTGGTTTCTTCCCATTTTTGTGGATTTATCCACCTGTCGTCTTTGTAATTGCCGACTTTCAGATTGGGTCTCTGAGTGGACTTCCGGCTTGTTGGTGATGAAGTTTTCTCAGTTTCTTAGTTTTCCTTCAGTGGACGCCCCTTCCTCAGAGCTAGGTCTTCCTGGGTTTGGCTGTGCTTGCTGTGAAACTCTCAGTCCTCAGCGCTTTCAGTTGCTGTTCTCCTTGTGGGGATGGGACCAGCTGAGCCCGACTAAAAGGGCACCCAGTCCCGTACACTCCGCATTGAGAAGTGCCGCACCAGGGCACCGGCAAAACAGCCGCGCCGGCCAAAAGAGTCACGCTGGTGACCCGTGTGGCTCCTCTGCCGGGAATCTCCCAGTTTGTGGGCAACAAAAATTCGTCTGAAATTGCGGCGTCCACTTGCTCTCTGTGCTTTCACTGGGAGCTACAATCCTGAGCTGCTGCTTAGTGGCCATCTTGGATCTCTCTCCGCCCGGTGATGAAGTTTGTCTGTTTCTTAGTTTTCCTTTGGCAGATGCCTGTTCCCCGCAGAGCTGGACCTTCCCGGGTTTGGCTGTGCTTGCTGTGAAACTCTCAGTCCTCAGCGCTTCCAATTGCTGTTCTCTTTGTGGGGATGGGACCAGCCGAGCCCGACTAAAAGGGCACCCAGTCCCGTATACTCCGTGCCGAGAAGCTCTGCACCGGGGCTCCTGCACAACAACCGCGCTGGCCAAAAGAGTCACGCTGGCGACCCATGTGGCTCCTCTGCCGGGAATCTCCCAGTCTGTGGACAACAAAAATTCGTCTGAGAGTGCGGCATCTACTCGCTCTCTGCACTTTCCCTTGGAGCTACAATCCTGAGCTGTTGCTAATCGGCCATCTTCAATCTCTCTCCCGTTCCTGTTCCTTAAATTTTTTTAAGTTCTGAGATAGACGTACAGGATGTGCAGGTTTGTTAAATAGGTAAAGGTGTGCTGTGGTGATTTACTGCACCTATCAGCCCATCACTTAGGTATTAAGCCCAGCATGCATTAGCTATTTATCTTGATGCTTTCCCCCACCCCAATGGGCTCCAGTGTGTGTTGCCCTCCCTGTGTCTATGTTCACATTGTTCATCTCACACTTATAAGTGAGAACATGTGGTGTTTGGTTTTCTGTTCCTGCATTAGTTTGCTGAGAATAATGGCTTCTAGCACCATCCATGTCCCTGTAAAGGACATGATCTCATTCCTTTTTATGACGGTATAGTATTCTATGGTGTATATGTACCACATTTTCTTTATCCAGTCTATCATTGATGGGCATTTGGGTTGATTCCATGTCTTTGACATGGTGAAAGGTGCTGTGATGAACATGCATATGCATGTATCTTTATAATAGGATCATTTTCCTTTGGGTATATACCCAGAAATGGGATTACTGGGTCAAATGGTATTTCTGGTTCTAGGATTTTGAGGAATCACCACACTGGTTGAACTAATTTACATTCCCACTAACAGTGTAAAAGCATTCCTATTTCTCCACAGCCTCACCAGCATCTGTTATTTCTTGACTTTTTAATAATCCTCATTCTGACTGGTGTGAGATAGTATCTCGTTGTGGTTTTGATTTGTATTTCTCTAATGATCAGTGATGTTGAGTTTTTTTTTTAATGTTTCTTGGGCAAATGGAGGGTTTTTCCATTTGTTTGTTTCCTCTCTTATTTCCTTGAACAGTGCTTTGTAATTCTCCTTGAAGAGGTCCTTCACTTTCCTTGTTAGCTGTATTTCTAGGTATTTTACTCTCTTTGTGATGATTGTGAATGGGTATTCATTCATGATTTGGCTCTCTGCTTGTCTGTTGTCGGCATATAGGAATGCTTGCGATGTCTGCACATTGATTTTGTATCCTGAGACTTTGCTGAAGTTGCTTATCAAGTTAAGGGGTTTTGGGGCTGAGATGATGGGGTTTTCTAGATATGTGATCATGTCATCTGCAAACAGAGACAGTTTGAGTTTCTCTCTTCCTATTTGAATGCACTTTATTTTTTTCTCTTGCCTGATTTTCCAGGCCAGAACTTCCAATACTGTGTTGAAGAAGAGTGGTGAGAGATGGCACCCTTGTCTCTTGCCCATTTTCAAGGGGAATGCTTCCAGCCTTTGCCCATGTAGTACAATTCTGGCTGTGGGTTTGTTAAAAATGGCCTTATTATTTTGAGGTCTGTTCTATCAATACCTAGTTTATTGAGAGTTTTTAACATGAAGGAAGGGATGTTGAAATTTATCAAAGGCCTTTTCTACATCTGTTGAGAAAATCTTGTGGTTTTTGTCTGTATTTCTGTTTATGTGATGAATCACATTTATTGATTTGCATATGTTGAACCAGTCTTGCATCCAGGAATGAAACTGAGTTGATCATGGCAGATAAGCTTTTTGATGTGCTGCTGGATTTGCTTTCCCAGTATTTTATTGAGGATTTTTGCATCGATGTTCATCAGGGGTATTGGCTTGAAATTTCTTTTTGTTGTTGTTGTATCTTTGCCAGTTTTTAGTATCAGGATGATGCTGGCCTCCTAAAATGAGTTAGGGAGGAGTTCTTCCTTTTCAGTTGTTTGGAATCGTTTTGGAAGAAATGATGCCAGTTCCTTTTTGTACCTCTGGTAAAATTCAACTGTAAATCCATCTGGTCCTCGGCTTTTTTTGGTTAGTAGGCTATTTACTACCACCTCAATTTTAGAACTCATTATCGGTCTATTCAGGGATTCACCTTCTTCTGGTTCACTCTTGGGAGGTTGTATGTGTCCAGGAATGTATACATTTCTTCTAGATTTTCTAGTTGATTTGCCTGGAGGCATTTATAGTATCCTCTGATGGTGGTTTGTATTTCTTTTTTGGTCAGTGGCGGTATCTGCTTTATCATTTTTTATTGTGTCTATTTGATGCTTCTCTCTTTTCTTCTTTATCAGCCTAGCTAGTAGTTCATTTTATTTTTTTGAAAAAACCAGCTCCTGGATTCGTTGATTTTTTTTTTTTTTTTTTTAAGGGTTTTTCTTGTCTCTTTCTCCTTCAGTTCCTCTCTGAACTTGCTTATTTCTTATCTTCTGCTAGCTTTGGCATTTGTTTGCTCTTGTTTCTCTAGTTCTTTCAGTTGTGATGTTAAGATGTTGATTTGAGATCTTTCTCGCTTTTTGATGAGGACATTTAGTGCTTTAAATTTTCCTCTTAACACTGTGTTGTCTCATAGATTCTGGTATGCTCTCTCTTTTGTTCTCATTAGTTTCAAAGAGTTTTTTAATTTCTACCTTAATTTCATTATTTACCCAGGAGTCATTCAGAGCAGGTTGTTAATTTCCATGTAGTTGTGTGGTTTTGAGTTTCTTAATCTTGTTCTAATTTTATTGTGCTGTGATCTCAGAGACTGTTTGTTATTATTTCAGTTCTTTATATTTGCTGAAGAATGTTTTACTTCCAATTATGTGATAAATTTTAGATTAAGTGTCATGTGGTGCCAAGAAGAACATACATTCTGTTGTTTTTGTGTGGAGAGTTGTGTAGATAGCTATCAGGTCCTCTTGATGCAGAGCTGAGTTCAAATCCTGTATATCTTCCTTGATTTTCTGCCTCAATGTTCTGTCTAATATTGACAGTAGGGTTTTAAAGTCTCCCACTATTATTGTAATAGATAAAAGAATATTCAGTTATCTCTTTGTAGGTCTCTAAGAACTTGTTTTATGAATCTGGATGCTCCCATATTGAGTGCATATATATTTAGGACAGTTAGCTTTTCTTTTTGAATTGAACCTTTTACCATTATGTAATACGCTTCTTTGTCTTTTTTTTTTTTTATCTTTGTTGGTTTAAAGTCTGTTTTGTCAGAAACTAGGATTGCAGTCCTTGCTTTTTGCTGCTTTCCATTTGCTTGGTAAATTTTCCTCTATCCCTTTATTTTGAGACTGTGTGTGCCATTGTATGTGAGTTGAGTCTCTTGAATACAGCACACCAATAGGTCTTAACTCTTTTTCCAGGTTGCCTTTCTGTGTCTTTAATTGGGGCATTTAGCCCACTTACATTTAAGGTTAATATTGTTATGTTTGTATTTGATCCTGTTGTCATGACGCCAGCTAGTTATGTTGCAGACTTGTTTATGTAGTTGCTTCATAATGTCATTGATCTTTGCACTTCATTGTGTTTTCATAGGGGCAGGTAGTGGTTTTTCCTTTCCGTATTTACTGCTTCCCTCAGGAGCTCTTGCAAGGTAGGCCTCGTGGTGACAAATTCCCTGACTTGGAAGTGTCTCCAGTGGGGACTGCAGAACAGCAAAGATGGCTGCCTGCTCCTTCATCTGGGACCTCTTTTCCAGAGTGGCAGTGACCTGATGCCAGTGGGCATGCTCCTGTATAAAGTGACTGGTGGCCCCTGTTGTGGAGGGTCTCACCCTAGTCAGGAGGCACAGGATCAGGAACCTGTTTAGTGAATCACTCTGGCTGCCCATTGGTGGAGTGGGTTTGCTATGCTGAGGGAAACCCCCATTGTCTGGAGTGCCCGGCCTCTTCAGAGCCATCAGGCAGAAAAGACTAAGTCTGCTGAACCATGGAGACTGCAGCTGCCCGTCCCCCCAGGAGTTTCATTACAGGGAGATCTCTCTGTAAAGCCCTGGCTGGAGTTGCTGAAATTCCCACAGGGAGGCCCCACCCCGTGAGGAGGAATGGATCTGTGTCCCACCTGCTAAAGAAGCAGTCTGGCCACGATCTGCCCCAGATACTGTGCTGCCTTGTGGGCAATTCCTCCTGGTCCAAACTGCCCAGTCTCACTGGCACCAGCAGAGAAAAACAGCAGACTGGGGCTGCAGTGATGGCACCCACCCTCACCCCTGGGAACTCAGTCATCTTAGGCAGTCTCCAGCCTGCTGCTGGTGGCTGCATCCTGAGTGTCTGCCAAGCATCTGCACAGCTCTGTGCTTGGGACCCAAGACCCTGGCTCACAGGGGGACCTACTGATCCACGGGTTGCACAGATTCGTGGAAAAAGTGTGGTTTCCTGGGTAGGATAGCACAGTCATTCACCACCTCCCTTGGCTACGGGTGAGAGCTCCCCTTGCCTTGTGCGGCTCCCAAGTGAGCCATTGCTCCACTCTGCTTTTTCTCACTCTCAGTGGGTTGCGCCAACCATCTAGTCAGTCCCAATGAGAGAACCTGGATACCTCAGCTGAAGGTACAGGATTCACTTGCCCTTTTCATTCTTCTTGGTGGAAGCCCTTATGGCAGCTGCTTCCAGCTAGCCATCTTGGCCCCTCCCCCCTTTTAAAAATATTTTTATTTAAATAGCTTTTAGGGTACGAGTGGTTTCTGGTTACATGGATGATCCGTGTGGGGTGAAGTCGGAGATTTTAGTGTGCCCTTCACCCAAGTAGTGAACGTTGTACTGATACGTAGTTTTTTATCCCTCACTCCTGTCCCCTACTCCCCTTTCTGAGTCTTCACAGTTCATTATTCTATCCTGTCTGCCTTCTGTACCCATAACTCGGCTCCTACTTATTTATACGTGAGAACATAACAGTATTTGCCTTCCTTTGGTTTTCATAACAGGGTAATGCTGGACTCTTACATGAGTTTCTTTCTCGTCTATCTTTGAAATAGTTTCCATATAATTGATTTTATTATTCCTTAAATGTTTGGTAAAATTCGCCGTGAAACCATATAGGCTTGCGTGATTTTGTTTTGTGTTGTTTTGTCTTGGTGTCACGATTTTAAATGACAAGTTTTTGTAGAAGATAAAAGATACACAGGTTTGTTATTTCTTCTTCAGTTCATTTACAGAATTTGTATCTTTCAAAGAATTTGCCCATTTTATCTAAGTTGTGAGTTTATTGGCATCAGGTTCGTAATATTCTCTTTGTATCCTTTTACATCTATATTGATGTCCCCTCCTTCCTGCCTAAAGCTGGTCATCTGTATCTTCTTTTCTCTTCTCAGCCGAGCTAGTACATTACTAATTGTATTGACTTTTTTTAAAGATGCTTTTACTTTTATTGATTTTTCTGTTTTCTATTTTATTAATTTCTTATTTTACCTTTCTTTCTTTCTTTGTCTTACTTTTGATGTGATTTCTTCTTGTTAGCTTCTTGAAGTGGAAGCTTAGATTTTTTAATTTATATCTAACACAGGAATTAAAATCTATAAATTTTTCTCTAAGCACTGCTTTAGTTGCCTACCATATATTTAAATGTGTTATGATTTCATTTTTATTCAGTTCAAGATATGTTTCTCCTCTACCTGCTTCATTTTTTTCCCCAAAAGTATTGAATATTGTCCTAAAATAAATCTCCACAGGATAAAATTATTTCTTTTAATCATGTGTTTTGTTGATGTCTGCTAATTTTGGTGAGTCTAGGCCTTTGCTGATGGTTTTGCTCTTTCTCTTTTGAGATAATTAGTACATGCATTAGTCCTTTTTTCACATGTAGAATTTGAAGCTCATAATTTATTGATCTAAAGAGTGAAGTAGAATTATCCTTTTCCATATTTTTGCCAGTGAAATACCAAATGACAAATAAAAAATCTTGAGATGAATTAAGTACAGTATTTTAAGTCGTATTTTAAATGTTTAAAGTGTGGAGTATGTGTATGTGTGTTTTTATTCAAGGTGAAATAATTAACTTTTAAAATATTTATGACTTTCTTAAATTCTAGCCTAGAGCCAACAAATAGTTTGCATGTTCCTTACATGTCCCTGACATATTATAACTAATCATAGCACTGCTTCTGACAAGGTCAGATACATAATTGGAATCTTTCTTATTCCATTCTCAAGCTATTTGATAAACCAGTTTTGCCAGTAAATATAGGACAGAAAAAATAATGGGCCAAAATTTTCCTGTTATTTAAGCTAAATGAACATTTTTATTTTCATCTTCCTTTGAGGATTATTTTCTAATACTAGTATGAAAACGTAGATAAAGTTTCTAAAATTGAATAACATATTACTTAGTATTTACATACGTTACACTCACAGCTTAAATCAGTTTGTGGAAATGATTATTTTTAAAACCTTAGTATTTTGAAAATTCATGGAATCTCATAAATAGCTTTTACCCAGAATTAGCAGCTTAAATATTTGGATTAATATTCTGTTTTATATTCCTTATAATTTCCTCCTAGACACTTAAATCATATTCTAGTAATTTAGAATTTGTTCCACTTCAAACTTCTTTGATTTTTCTCATACTGAAGAGAATTATTTACTAGGCAAATTAACAGTGTAAATGAGATTTCAGTTGGTTCACCTAAAGAGTCAAATTATTTTCAAGAATGTAAGTAGGATCATTTGCATATATAAAATTAATGTATAGATCAGCCTCATCTAACATTAAAGTGCAATCTCTACTTAAAAAATATTTTATAAGCTATCAGTTCATATTCTTATATACTTTGAAGCCAATTAAACTGCTTTTACTTTTCCATATTGACTAGTATAAGTTACTAATTCACAGTGGCCCGACTTCTCCCATGTTAACCAGCAACTTTTTGTTAACCTTGCCAAATACATCCATGCATTGAAAGTCCCTTTCCCTGACATTTACTATGACTTCTCTAAAGATTTGTCTTTTGTCACTATGGCCCTTAAGGCCAAAGTAAGCATGTGTTATGTAACACTGGGTTCAACCATAATGTATCAAGAAGGATAGAGGGAAAATCAGTAAGGTACTTTCCTGTGGGAATACCCCATAATCTAGTGCCAACCTGTTCTAGCTGAGGACAATAACCTTTGTTGTTACAGTATTTCCCAGGCAGTTTCTAAGATTTATTTTTTAAAATTTTCTACGAGAGGTGGACTCTTCTCTGCTGTCATCTGCTGTGATCCATTACTTTTATTTTTAGTTATAGACCTTTTGGATCAGAATTATTGAAAAAGCAAGTGTAAAAGTAGCTAGCCAAAATGCTCTTCCGCATGCTTTAGTCTACAAAAAGCGTCTTTTTATCTCTAGCTTACATGTGAAAGAATATGGTTTCTGTGATTTTTCAAATGTAATTTTGATAATTACCTTTAAAGAAGAAAAATATGTTTATATCACAATAAAAAATTAAGCTTTTCTTTAAATATACTGTTTTATTCTTCTGCATGAATATTGTCTCTTTTTCTATTTGTCATCAAGGAGAAAAGTTTCAGTCCTCGGAATTTATCTTACTAACTAAAGTTCAGCCAAATAAATAGCTAGGTGAGACCAAGTATAAATTAGGAAGAAAATATTTTAAAAAATAGATTTACGATGCTTCTTTCACGCAGGGTTTTAAGTAGAGTGTGAAGAAAATATGGAAAGCTGTTGTTTTTATGAAGCTACATTAGGAATATAATAATTTGGCTATACTCATTGGTATATCCCTTGTTCTCTCTTATGCCCCCAGATAGGTCATATATCTTAATTTGATAAACTGTTTATATTCTTTCATGTGGGACTATTTTTTGTTTATTTTTTTGTTTGTGTTTTGAGATGAGGTCTTGCTCTGTTGCCCAGGCTGGAGTGCAATGACTTCAGAGTAGCTGGGATTACAAGCACCTGCCACCACGCCCAGCTAATTTATGTATTTTTAGTAGAGACGGGTTTCAACATGTTGGTCATGTTGGTCTCAAACTCCTGACCTCAGGTGATCCTCGCACCTTGGCCTCGCAAAGTGCTAGGATTACAGGCGTGAGACACAGCACCTGGCCAGAACTATTTAAATGATAGGAAAGTTGATATCCTATGATTTGACATTTAGAGCTATTTTCTCTATTGTTTATGGATTCAGAGTACTGGATTTTTAAATAAGTTAATGTAATACTGTTTTTTTTTGCTATTAAAGTAGAACAATATGCCATATTTATGGAGGCACTAAGTGACCACAAGGAAATGACTTCCAAGTTGCCAACATTTTGGCCTGTTAACAACAAAGGCAGCTTGCTACCTAATCGATTACTCAATGATAGAAAGGTTTTAGTGCTTTGCTCTTAAATATGAAAGGATAGCAAGAATTGTTTTTTATTGGTGGAAAGTCTCAACCATGAATGAGAGAAACCAAAAGACATAAGTGCAGTGAGCAGAAGAAAAATTACAAAAACCTTTAATTGACATCCTCAGATAAATAAGAAAAGATGTGACCCTAAATGGGATACTGTGAAAAGGAAAATTAGCTAATGTGAAAGAGCTTTGAGAAATGTAAACAATAATATTGAACTAATTTTTTTGCAATAAAAGATTTGGAAGGTATGCTCAAGTAAATTTTCCAGAAAATAAAAGGGTAGAGTTGAGAGAGAGAAAAAGCTAAGAGGTTTTACCCAGTGGTTTCAACATTCTAAAAGAGGATTCCCTGAGAGAAAAATTATTAAAGAAATAATATTAGAAAACTTCCTCAACCTAAAGCCCATGAGTCTCCAGACTGTACCTTGTACAAAGATTTAAAGACCCAATCCAAGGCATATTATCGTGAAATTAAAAACATTGAGCATAAAGTTAATATCCTAAATGCTTTTAAAAAGAGAATGGTGTGGACACATTTAAAGAAGTGTGCATCCAAGTTAATCTGGACATCCCATTAGCAATTTTTTCAGCTTAAAGAAGAACAATGCAAAATTTTTATGAATAATACTTTTTGATTTGGAGTGCTTGCTACACATGGTTGTGTGGCCTAAGACCAGGCATGCTAAGAAAACAACAAACTTTGAAGCTTCTGAAAGAAAGCACACTCCTGGAGAATGAGCGAGTTGATGAAGAATTAAGAAGACATAGGATCCGGGGAAAAAGATTATTGAAAAAAGGATACCAGAAAGCAACCTTCGAGGATGACAACCAGTTCACTCTAAAAGCAACACACACCCAAAAGGTGTGGCATTTCCAGAAAAAGAAAAGGGGGCTGGTACATTATATGACACATCGAAGGTTTAGAAACACTATTGGTTTTTGATAGGTCTCATGGAGCTTCTGGAAAACATTAGCATAGGTACATAGAACATTAAGCTATTTTTTTTTTTTGAAGAAGCAATTATTAACTCTAGGAAAAATTACATCTTGTGGAAAAACAAAACTGAATAGTACACCAGTTGACTCTACAATGAATGTTATCTTTGCAGTTGCACCAATGGAAGTACTGTGCTACTGATTTAACTGGGAGTTGTTCAAGTTCCTTTTCTTTGGGAGCGTGGGGATGGAGTAGTTGAAGAGTTAAAGCCTCGTTTACCATAATAGAGAAGTTAGTAACCTATTGCCTGAAAATTAGTAAATCTAGAAATGGGAGAATTAGCATCTATTTTTAAATATAGAAGAAAGAACAAAGAACCATTTAAAAGATTTTAAAATGGGTTTCTCTGGGAATGGCAGGCAGCCACTGTTTTTCATTTTAAACTTTTGGTGTTTAGGACTCTTTAAAACTATTTGCATGTGTGCCTTTTATAAAAATAAATTTTAATTACCAAAAAAATGTTATTTAAAATGTCAGAGAAATAGAATAATTATGGCTTGTAGTCAAGTTTTTGCATTTTTGTGTTGTTATTTTCTAGAGTTCCTGGAATAACTATTGCTACAGATATTATCTGTGGTTTTCCTGGAGAAACAGATCAGGATTTTCAAGAAACAGTGAAACTTGTTGAAGAGTACAAATTTCCAAGCCTCTTTATTAACCAGTTTTACCCACGACCAGGAACTCCTGCTGCGAAAATAGAACAAGTTCCAGCACAAGTGGTAAGATCTTTTTCTTGTAAGGTATTGTTTTTTTTTTTTTTTTTTTTCGCCAGTAGCTCTAAACATGCAGCTGTGTGCCCACCTTCACACAACTTACTCATGTTATAACCCTTAAATTACAAAATATGGAGGGATTTCCAAGTTGGGATCGGGGCCAGGGGCCATGGATGAGTTAAATGGCCTTAGGCAACTCAAATATAATCACCTTTTTCTTCTTTTGAATAGTAAAATTCAGATAACTTGGAGAAAAAATGTAATTAGTATGTGGTCTAGTATTTACCTGTGTGTATAAGATAAAGTTTTGGATGTTTCAAAATAAGGCCATATTTAAATCGTTGTGAGTAAAAGAGGCTTTATTTTTGCCCCACTTTTCATAATTTGTTATTGATTGGGAGACCCCTAGTTTTCCTACTTTTCTATTGGATAGATTTGATGCTATCTTTCTACCTGTTTTTTTTGTTTTTTTGTTTTTTTCTTTTCAGTTTTTTCATGAAGGACCTCAGTTTAATTTTATCCCTTCATGTTCACAGATGTAGTAAATAAGATGACTCATAAGAATGTGATTAAGTTTGAAATCAAGTGAAGGCCAGCTGTTTCCCAGAATGCCCCAGAAATTAAAGATCTCAAAACAAATATTTACTTTCTAGATTCATTGGCTGAATATGGGCAAATGTAAAACAAGCCTAAAGAGGAAGTAGAAATTTAAGTGAAAATTTTCTACTTTGTTTCTAATAATTATTAGGTTGGTGTAAAAGTAATTGCAGTTTTTACTATTGAAAGTAATTACCACAATTACTTTTGCACCAACCTAAATTTTTAAAAATTATGCCCTATCATTAATTTGCCTCAAATGTTTCTGTGAATAAATATGCAAATAAATAACCCAGAATGTGTTACTGTTTTTGTATTATACCATATGTGAATATAAACACAACACATATATTTCTTCTTTCAACATTTGGTGAAAAAAATATATGTACATTAAGGTCTATTTTTCCCAAAATTGAAAGTGAATATCGTAAATCCAAAATGAATAGCATTCTTTGTTTTCCCAAAATTTTCCTCATCTTAATTTTACAACTTTCTGTGTATACGAGGGTAGGAAAATATTTTGCAGGTAGACCATTTAATTTTCTTTCTAATGTAATCGACAAAAAAAGCAGATTATAACACCACAGACCATTAACTTCCCACAGACATAAAAAGATGCCAAATCAATTCATTTTCTTTTATATCACAAGTATATATTACTGAAGTGTAGCTTACGTACGGCACAAGGCACTCTTTCTGGTGTACAGTTCTGTGGCTTTTGTCAAATGCCTACAGTTGTGCAACCTACTCTATCACAATCAAGATACAGAACAATTCCATCAGCCCCTTAAAGTTTCTTCTTATCCTTTTGTTTTGTTTTGTTTTGTTTTCAGACGGGGTATTGCTGTTGCCCAGGCTGGAGTGCAGTGATGCAGTCTTGGCTCGCTGCGGCTCAACCTCCTGGGCTCAAGTGATGCTCCACCTCAGCATCTCAGGCAGCTGGGACCACCTGTGTGTGCACCGCAACCAGCTAGTTTTGTTTTTCAGTTTTCGTACAGACAAGGTCCCACTGTGTTGCCCAGATTGGTCTTGAACTCCTGGACTCAAGCGATCCTCCCATGTAGCCTCCTAAAGTGCCAGGATTACAGGTGTGAGCCACGGCACCCGTCCAGTCCTTCTTACCCTTTCTTTTAATCATCTTCTTCCTCCATCCCCACCCTGACAACCACTGGTCTATTTTCTGTTCTCCTAGTTCAATCTACTGTTTTTTTAAACTTTACTTCTTCTTTACTAAAACACTTTTGTACTATAGCTACAGAAAAGTAGATGGCTGTGCATTTTTGTAAAGTCAATACTTATAACTACCATTCAGATCAAGAAATTGAACGTCACCAGCTACCGCAGAGATCCCGGTCATGTCCTCCATTTACTGTCCTCTCCCCTTCCCCGAAGGAAACCACCATGACTCATTCTGACCCCACACCATAGTTGTACCCATTTTTATACTGGATATGAATGTAAGAATTTATGTTTGAGTGCTTGGGTTTGGGGTTTTGGGGCGGTTGTTTGTTTGTTTTTGCTTAACATTATATTGTTGAACTAAATCTGTTTTTAAAGTATTTGTAGTTCATTCATTGTTACTGCCAGGCAGCGTGTGTGTGTGTGTGTGTGTGTGTGTGTGTGTGTGTGTGTGTGTGTGTGTGTGTGTGTGTATCATAGTTAATTCATCCTATTGTTAAAGGGGAATTGGGTATTTTCAAAATCCTAATATTAGTATTGCAATGAATACAGCTATCAGTGTTTTTCTTGTTTTTTTATTTTCTTCCACTTGTGTGTAAACTTTTCCACTGGGGGGTTTAGCTAGGAGTGTAATTGCTGAGTCACAGGAAATGAAATTGATCTGCTTTACTAGATACTGCCAAATAATTTCCACAAATGGTTGAATAAATTTGCAATCCCAACAGTAATGTATAAAAATGCCAAGAGCTCCATATTCTTGCAAGCCCTTGGCATTGTTACATTTTTAATGTTAGCCATTCTGGTGCGAATATAACTTACTTTTAATTGTAATTTTATATTTTCCTGTTAACTGACCATATTATCTTTTATATGTTGATTGGCTATTTGGGTGTCTTTTTTCATGAATTATCTGTTCAAATCTCTTGCTCATCTACGTACTGGTTTACCAGTTTGATTTATACCCCGCCCTTATGCCCGATTTATAGGAGTTATTTACGTATTCTGGGTACAAATTTTGGTAGGTCATAGTCATGTAAATATCCTCTTCCAATCTGTAACCCACCTTTTCTCTTCATGGTGCCTTTTGAAGAACATTCTTCATTTAATGTAGAATTTATCAATATGTTTTTTTTTAAATGTTAGTGCTTTTTGTATCCTCTTAAGAAATGTTTATCTTCTCTACACTATCATAAAGATACCCTTCAATGTACTGTTCTAGAAATTCTATCATTTTTCCTTTTACCTTTAAATCTGCAGTCCAAATGAAATTTATTTTTATTTAAAGTATGAGGTGTGTTTTGTTATTTTACCCCTGAAGCTATCCATTTGAGTCAGTGCAGTTTTTTGAAAATAGCATTTTTGCCTCACTTGCCTGCCTGGTCACCTTAATTATAAATCACATGCATGTACATGTGTGGGCCTGTTCCAGGGGTCTATTCATCTATTATCTTCCTTCAGTCTGTTTGTCAGTCTTTCCACCCATACACAGGTTAACTACCATAGCTTTATAATAAGTCTTGATATTGGCAATAAAAGTATTTCACTATTGCTTTTTTCTTGAAATTAACCTAACTATTCTTGTTCCTTTGCTTTTGTAAATTTCTGAAGTTTTACCAAAAATCCTGCTGGAATTTTATTTAAGATCATATTGATTTTATAGGTCATGTTGGGGAAATTGCTGTTCTTATAATATCAAGTTTCTGTCCTTAAATGAAGTATATGTCTTCATTTATTTTGATCGTCTCTAGTTTCTGTCAATAATGTTTTATAATTCTCTGTCTATAAGTCTAACATGACATTTTATTAAATGTGTTTCTACATGTGTGTTTCTACTGATACTATTGAAATGATTTTCATTTTTGTTGCTACTAAAAGTAAAGTTGATTTACATATATATATTTATATTTATTTTATCCACCTAATTCACTTATTCTAATCGTGTTTCTGTAGGTTTTTTTTTTTTTAGATTTTCTTAGTATACAATTTGTCATCTGATAGTCATAGTTTTGATTTTTCCATTCCAATTCTTATGACTTTTCTTTTCTTATCTTATTTTACTGGCAAGAATGTTCAGTACACTGAGTAGAGCTGGCATCTTTCTCTTCTTCTCAAACTCAAGGGGAGAGTATTCAGAATTTTACCATTCAGTGTAAAAGGTAGCTGAAGTTTTGGAATTAGTAAAGTTCCTTTCTGTTTCTAATTTTCCGTGTGTGTGTGTGTGTGTGTGTGTGTGTGTGTTTTAATCATGAATAGAGTTGAACTTTATCACATGCCTTTTTGTCTGTTGAAATAATACAATTTTTTTTGTTTTAAATCTGTTAATATTATGATCTACATTGAATGGTTTTCAAATATTAGATCAACCTTGCATTCCTGGGATAAACTTTACTTGGTTGTGATATATTGCTATTGATAAAATATTTCTGTTGTTTTGCTAATATTTCATGAATACTGCTTTTTTGTTCATAGAAGACATTGATCTGTAGTTTTCTTGTAGTGTCTTCTAAATTTTGTTATCACAGTAGTATTGGCCTCATAGAATTAGTTGAGAAGTCTTCCTTGCTCTGTATTTTTCTGGAAGAGTTTGTATAGAAGTAAATTGTTATTTTTTAAAATATTGGATAGAATTGCCCAGAGTGATAAGCAGAATCCTAAGTTGGCCCCCCAAATTTTCTCATCACCCTCACCCCAGGGTACATACCCTACATAATCTCTGGGACTGTGAATTTGATATTTGCTATACTCTCTGATCGTTTGATTCCACTCTGGGTAGTTACCTTTCCCTTTTCATGAAAGATAGCACATGTGTACAGCTGAATAATTTTCTCTGCCTGATCTTGCCATGAGAATGTTAAGAATCCTACAGCCTCTTTTTATTTTGTACAATCTCTGTCCTTTTTAGTTTACACTGGCAGTGCAGATTTTTTTGTTTATTTGGTTTTGGTTTTTGGGGTGTTTTTTTTTTTCTTTTCTCCTTTCTCTCTCTGTCTTTCTCTCTCTTTTGGCTCAGACGGTTTTCTCAGGAATTTAGTGGGTCTTCCCTGGATTTCACGGGAACTCACTCCATTAGACAAACACTACATCCACAGATCTTTATGAGGTAATCCCTGCTCTACCTTAGCCTCTTACTCAGAGTACTTTTCTTTGTATTTATCCTGCTTGGGTATTCTTGGTGTTTTTTAAATTCTGTGTCCTCATTTCTTTCCAAAGGTTTGGAAACCTTAGCCATTCTTTCTTAGATAGATCCTCTACTCTACTCTCGCTTCTTCTGTGATTTCAGTTACATGTGCTATATATTTTCTTATATTCCTCAATATCTGATATATTGTTTGCTATACTTTGTGCACTTTGTTCTGTGTTTCTGTCTGGATATTTCCTCTTTATCTGTTTCCTAGTTCCTTGGTATTCATTATTGTCCCTGAGCCAACTGCAGCAGAAGTTTCGGTCCCTAAACAGCAGCGTTGGCATCAGCTGTGAGGCTGCTAGAAATGCAGACTCTCAGGCCACACCCTACACCTGTTCAGTCACTGTCTTCTTCTCCCAGTGATTTATATATACATTAAAATTTCTGGAGCACTGATCTCACTCACCAATCCTTTCTTCATTTGTTTTTAATCTGCAGTCAAACCCATCTATGGGATTTCTAATTTTAGTTAATATGTTTTTTACTTCTAGAATTACAGTTTGGATTTTCATAGATTTCTATGTTCTAGTTAAATTATTCATAGTTTCCTTTATAGTTTTTAAACATTGATGTGGTTTGGCTTTGTGTCCCCACCCAAATCTCATCTCCAATTGTAATCCTCTCATGTCAAGGGTGAGGTCTGGTGGGAGGTGATTGGATCATGGGGACAGATTCCCCCATGCTGTTTTCATGATAGTGAGTGAGTTCTCACGAGATCTGATGGTTTTATAAGGGGCTCTCCCTGCTTCACTCTCTTCTCTCCTGCCACCTTGTGAAGAGGGTGCCTGCTGCCCCTGCCTCCATGATTGTAAGTTTCCTGAGGCCTCCCTAGCCATGTGGAGCTTTGAGTCAATTAAACCTCTTTTCTTTATAATTTACCCAGACCCAGGCATTTTTTTATAGCAGTGTGAAAATGGACTAATACAAACATATTACTTCGTTATCTTAAAGTCTGTTCCAGAATCTCTAGTATCTGCATCTGATATTGGTTCATTTCTGCCTTTTAGTTTTGTTTTTCTTGATTCTGGCATTTGTCTTTTTCTCCATGTACCTAGTATTTATTTTTTAATTATTATTGAATGGTGGCCATTGTTTATTTTTTAAAAACCTGTAGATTCTAGGCTATCATGTTTCTTCCTCCAGGGAGGATTTCATTTTGCTTCTGACAGATGCTAAGGCAAGAACTGATTATTTTAATCTGACTGAGATTGATTTTGAGACTGTTTTTCACTCTTTCTAATGGCTGCTTTATTTCTCCCCACCCTTACTTTGAATGCAGCCAGTGGTATGCTGGTGTTTAACAAGTGACTCTCAGGAGGAGTTCTGATCTGTAGCATTTGCCAATTTCCATAGTGTAAATACTTCCACTGTTACGTCACTGAACATAGCATTGGGAAGTGATACACACAGCCAGCTTTTGTGAACTGGTACATGCCAGAATAACCTACCACCTAGTGTAGTTCTTCTAGTTCCCAGCTGAAATTCTATGGTGTTTTTACCAAGAACTTTTCTTTGTGGCAGCCCTTCAGCTTTAGTATTTGTGTCTCCCACTCATGAGAATTCATCAGCCTCTGCATATTTACTCCTCCTATTAGCTTTTGTTTGGCTACCGAGACCTCAAGGATCACTACTTAACATTGATAAATGTCTAGAAGGAAAAAGCGACTCCAAATACTGAGCTTCCTCCATGGACTTGCCTTCTTTCTGGGAGCTTGATCTCTCACTTCTTTGGTAGCTTTTTGATGTTTAAGTAGTACAGATTGTATATTATATTCACCTTTTTAATTGTTCTTGGCAAGAACATTGGTCTGATATAAGCTAGTTTGCCTTAGCCAGAAGCAGAACTCCTTGCATAAAATCAGCTTTTAAATGTGTTTTTTGTCTGGTCTTTTATCTTCTAAACATGGCCTCTTCTCATCTTCCTCACATTTTTAGACTTCCATCACCCAGTCCTGACATAGAGTATCTTTTTTTTCTTTCTTTTTTTTTTTTTTTTGTAAGCACTTTCAGTTTCACAGCAAAATTAAGCAGAAAATAACACATAGAGTTGCTATGTTTCCTGCCCCTACACATACACAGCCTTCCCCACCATCAGCATCCCCCACCAGAGTGATACATTTGTTAAAATCAAATCATTACATATCATTTTCACCCATAGTTTACTTTAGGATTCATCCTAGGTGGTACACATTATATGGATTTTGACAAATGTGAAATGAAAAGCATTCACCACTATAGTATCATCAGAATAATTCCATTTCTCTAAAATCCTCTGTTCTGTGCTTGTTCATCCCTTTCTTCCCCAAACCCCTGGCAACCACTGATCTTTCTATTGCCTCTAATTTTGCCTTTTCCAGAATGTCATATATTTGGAAACATACAATAAGTACCTTTTCAGATTGGCTTTTTTCACTTAGTAATATGCATTTAAGATTCCTTTGAACCTTTTCATGGCTTGATACCTTATTTTATTTTAGCATTGAATAACATTTCATTGTCTGGTCATAACACAATTTATACATTTACTTACTGAAGGACATGTTGGTTGCTTCCAAGTGTTGGTGATTATGGATAAAGCTGCTATAAACGTCCATGTGCAGGTTTTTGTGTGGACATAGGTGTTCAGCTCATTTGTATAAATACCAAGGAGGAGCATGATTGCTGCATTGTATGGTAAGAGTATGTTTGTAAAAGTATGTTTATTAAAAATTTGCCACACTGTCTTCTAAAGTCACTGTGCCATTTTGCTTTCTTACCAGCAATGAATGAGAGTTCCTTTTGTTCCATATCCTTGCCAACATCCTTGTCAACATTTGATATTGTCAGCATTTTGGATTTTGGCCATCCTAACAGCTGCGTAATAGTGTCTCAATGTAGTTTTAATTTGCAATTCACTAATGTCGTAGGGTGTTGAGTGTCTTTTTCATATATTTATTTGCCATACGTATGTTTTCTTCGGTGAGGTGTCTGTTCGGGTCTGTTGTCCATTTTTAATCATGCAGTCTGTTTTCTTTTTGTTAAGTTATGAGAGTTCTTTGTATATTTTCGGTAATTCATTATTAGATATGTGCTTTACACATATATTTTTCTAGTCTATGGCCTGTTTTCTCATTCTTTTGAAACGAAATCATTTTTATTATTTAGCACTTGAAAATTTTTTAACTTGCCACTGCCCTGCAATCTGAAACAGTAAACTTAGGTTCGGAGTGTCCTAGGCCAACTAGAGAAGCTGTTTGCTTTTATTATTCTCAGTTACAGTGTTCTGTTCTCAAGAGTCAATATCTGGGGATTCTGCATTGTTGTTCTTCTTATGTAGCTCTTTATTAGACTTCTTTGTAGTAATGTCCCAAAGCTGCTCTAACAAAGTGTCACAAACTAGGGGCTTCCAACAGCAGGTATGTATTTTCTTACAAGGAAAGCCTCTTCACCCTCAGAATCATGTAGTGGAATCCTTCCTCATCTCTCCCAGCTTCTGGTGGTTTCCTGGTGGTCTTTGGTGTTTTTTGGCCTGCAGCTGCACAGCTCTAGTCTCTGCCTTCGTTATCATAGTTGTCCTTGTATGTCTCTGTCTTTATGAGGCTGTCTTCTTATAAGGACCACAGGTCATACTGGATTAAGGGCCCACCCTGCTCTTCATCTTTACTGGTTATATCTGAAACAAGCCTATTCCCAATTAAGTCACATGCTGAGGTACTAAGGATTAAGACTTCAGTATAACTTTTTAGGGGGGGGATACAATTCAATCTGCAAGACTCTTCTACATTCCTGTAATTATGCTCTAGGTAAAAAACGTTGCCTGGAAGAGTTTCATCTTTATAAAATGCAGAAACTTAGATAAAAAGAAGCATGAAACTTGAGAGGTCTGCAGTCAAAGAGAAGATACATCATGTGCACTGACTCTTCTTGGTTGTCTTAAATTTCCCAAAAATTAATAATTGTCTACTCTACCTGTCTTAGGTAGTTTATGAAACTGCTTGTGCAACTAGAATTCACTAGAATATAATACTGTTGCAAAATGGGGAGCAATTTTTTGTTTTTTTCTTTCTTAAAATTTTTATTTTTTATCTGAATAGCTTTAGGTGTACACATGGTTTTTGGTTATACGGATGAATTGTATAGTGGTGAAGTCTGAGGTTTTAGTGCACCCATCATCTAATAGAGTATACGCTCCCCTTCATATTTACTTTTACATAAATACTAGCATTAATATAAATAAATTTCAATGTTTTAATGTATTAGGTAGAGCTCTGATAAATGAACTAAATTGTTTGTATTCTTAATTGTTTAAATCGCCAAATGGATAAGGTACCCTTTAGTTGTATTTTGCATTTGTATAGGGGGAGAGAGGAATTGTTTGCCTTGATTGCCTACTGAAAAAAAAGAGTATAACCCTAAGTACTGTACATTGAATCCAAAATGTAGTGTTTTTTTAATCCCTCACCCACTCCTACCTTCCCCCTTCTGAGTCTCCAAAGCCTATTTCCTTGCCAAAAAAACCCAGCAGTGAACATATGTACAATTATTGTGTGCCAATTGTAAATTTTTAAAAAATCAGTAACCCATTATTAGAAGAGCATAATACCAGTTACTTTCAAATTATATTTTTTTGTTTTGGCTTCAGAATGCCTCTTAGTGAAGATATACTCTTTTCTTAGATATATTTTATTTCTACTAATAAGTCCCCAAAAATGTTCTTCCCCTGTAAATGATATAACAATATAGTATACTCTCCCCTTGATATTTACTTTCACATAAATACTAGCATTAATATAAATAAATTTCAGTGTTTTAATGTATTATGTTAGGGCTCTGATAAATGAACTAAATTGTTTGTATTCTTAATTGTTTAAATTGCCAAATGGATAAGGTACCCTTTAGTTGAATTTTGCATTTGTATAGGGGGAGAGAGGAATTCTTTGCCTTGATTGCCTACTGAAGAAAAAGGGAATAACCCTGTTAAGTTTATAATGGAAACAAATTAGACAATATATTTTCATGAACAGGATAAACTTAAAACTGTTTTTAGCTTTTACATGACTATAATGTATAAGAGATTTAATAGTGAAATCGCCTAAGCCAAATGAGAGCGACTTTAGATTTTTCCATGAAAGATCAGATTTGCAAATTTATATTTTCTGTTCCTTTAAGTCTTCCTTCATTAGTCGTCATTCATTTTAAGTAATTCCAATAGTAATTTTAAATTGTGGTTGAGATTCTTGGTCTGCCTTGGAAAGGTCACCTAAGTTTAAAAAGTCTTTTGATCCTCAACGGTCAATTCCAGACTTGCTTTTTAGAAAATATTGATGAAGAATAATGAAATTGTTGTGAAATCTTTATATTAGGAGTCTTATGACTTGAAAAAAAAATTAGATGGCAAGAGTGGCTATTAGAATGTTTATATAGCTTTAAGATGTTAAATTGTGCTATATCTACCTGCTTGCTTGTCTTACATCTTGGAACCAGAGAGTGAAGGCAGTATTTTTAAATATATGTCATCATAAAAGAATCATAGTTCCCTTACCTGCAGTTTCTGGAACAAGAAAGAATGTGAGGGAGTATTTCTAAGAGGGTTGGAGGGACATTCTTGTGGGGGATAAAGACAGCTTTGCCAAAACTGTCTGTGGTAGATTTTCCTTGTGAAGAACTACATTGTTGCTGTGAGTGTTCATATCAAGGCAAGGTGACCAGTTGGAACAGATGTTGAATAAAGAATATTCTTAAATCATATATAGAAGCTTGCTCAATGACATATACTGACTCTCCCAAATCTAGCTGCCAATGGGTCAAGGAATATTTTATTTTATACACATGCATACACACACACACACACACACACACACACACATGAATGCACACATGTACAAGCGTCAGAGAAACATAGCATATAAAAGAGCTTTGTTGTTTTCTTTAAATGTTTTTAAAACTTTTTGTTTCTGAGTATAATCCTTAAGCTAACAACTCAGTGTTTTAGAAAATATCAGGTTGCCTTAATGGAAGGAATCCTGATGCTTTTAGCTTACTCGATAACAGAATTACATTATTTTCACAGTATCAGATTTTCAAATTAAATTTGTTTTTTGGGGGGAAAGAGAAAAAAATATTTTCAAGAATTTTTATACTGTGAATTGTTAAATACATTTCATTCTAAACTGATACCCAAACATATCCATAGGGAAGGCCCTTTTCTCAGGAACTTTTTCATTTTAACTTACCTTTTTTAGAAACACTATCTTGGCATTTTTATTCTGAGGCAACTTAATTGTACTTGATCCCTTCCAGTTGATCTTTTAAACTCCTTTCTTCTGGACACATCATTTTTCTTTTTACTTTCATTTTTGGTAGAGTTTTTTAGCCTGCCCTTAATTTTGTTGTATCTGGATTTCAGCAGATCATTTAACAGAGCTTTTTATAACGACTCTATGCTAGAAGGAAATATGAGCTAGATTATAATAGAGAGATGGCTGGGAGCCTCCTACTTTGTGTGGGGTTTTATACAGATGATATTTATTTAACATATGGGAAATTGAAGTTGATCTCAAAGACCTCTTGAAATACTTCATAATCTTTGATTTTTCTCTCAGACGGTTTTAAGGCCACTTTTCAGCCTATATATAGAAAGATGTAGGTGATTTCTTTTTCTGGATGATTGGTGTAAATATGTTAGCTCCATTTCCCATTGTTTCGCCTTCTATTTTATTGTAGATCTGATGACTTTTTGTTTGTACATTGAGTTGATCAAATTTTCTTGAATTCAAAGAGGAATACTAAAATATAATTAGTAAATTCGTTGTTGTAGGGGCTCACATGGCAGCATTGAGACCAAATATGGTAGGCAGAATAATGAGTCCTCAAAGATATCCATGTTGTAATCCCAAAAGTTATGAATATGTTACCTCGCATGGTGTATTAGTTCATTCTTGCACTGCTATAAAGAGCTACCAGAGACAGGATAATTTATAAAGAAAAAGAGCTTAATTGTGCTCATGGTTCTGCAGGCTTACAGGCCTCTGCTTCTAGGGAGGCCTCAGGAAACTTACAATCACTGCAGAAAGTGAAGGAGAAGCAGGCACATCTTCACATGGCCAGCAGGAAAGAGGCAGAGGAAAGTGCAGTAAACTTTTACAACAACCAGATCTTGTGAGAACTCACTTGCTGTCATGAGAACAGCAAGGGGAAAGTCTCCCTCCATGACCCAGTCACCTCCCACCAGGCCCCTTCTTCAACAAGGAATTAGAATTTGACGTGAGATTTGGGACACAGAGCTAAACCATATCACATGATGAAAAGAACTTTGCAGATGTGATTAACTTCAAGCTCTTGAGATGGGAGGTTTTAGTGGATTACCTGGGTGGGCTCAGTGTAATCACAAGGATCCTAATAAAGGGGAGCAAGAGGTCCCCAGTTAGAGGAGGAGATGTGATGGCAGAAACAGAGGTCAGAGTGATAAGCTCTGAAGGTCAAGGAAAGGACCATGAGCAGAAGAATGCAGGTGGCCTCTAGAAGTTGGAAAAGGCAGGAGCAGATTCTCCCCTAGAACCTCCTGAAGGAACACAGCCCTGCCAAAACCATTGATTTTAGGAGACTCATTTCACATTTCTTACCTCCAGAACTGTAATATAAAAAAAATTTGTGTTGTGTAGTAATTTATTACTGCAACTATATGAAACTTGAACTCTAATGATGGAATATTTTTATCTGAGAGCATTGTCTGGCTTTTTGACACAGCTAAATTAATTGATCTTTCGGGCTTTATGTTACCCAGGGTTTACTGTGCCACTAAATGACACATGCCCATTCCTAGGCCTGTGAACACTTAGCTCCTTACTACCCTTCGGTCACAGTCATCTTTGGGCCTAATCATAATAATCATATAACAGAGATAAGAGTTAACATTTAGCCATGATCATATGGCAGGTGTTGTTCTGAGCACTTTGACGTATTTCCTTCTCACAACTCTCTGCAGTCAGCACTGTTAATATTATCATTTTTCACATCAGGAAGATGAGGCTCAGAGCAATGAATTAACTGGCCCAAGATCATACCGAGGCGCTCTTGCCTGCCTCTCCTCAGTCTTGCCATTCCTTCCAGCTCACTCTCTGCTCCCACATTTGACTGCCTGTAGTTCCCAACATCCTTTCACATTCATCTTCCCCTGCTTCAGATTCCTTCCCCATCCTCTCACACAGAAGGGTACAGGGTGGGGAGGAGAACTTGGATCATTTACACTTAGCATTTAAGCCTCTCTTCAGCCTTCCCTGATCATCCCTGGCTGGGATGATCACCCTGTTCTCCTCCCCACCTCTTCTATGTTCCCATAAATTTCTGTGCTTATTTATACCATGTCACTTATGATATATAACTGGTTTTGAGAAATGTGGGGGCTAATCTTCCTATCGTGTGCACCTAGCGCAAACCTGGTGTATAGCAGGAACTCATTGGAATGACAAATGCTGTAAAACTGAATCCTGAAAATTGAGATACCATCAGCTGTGAGAAGTCGGGGGTGCCTGTGAGAGAGTTGGGGAAGAATGGCTATCAGTTGGAGCAGCATGGGAAGGAACCTGGGCACAAATAAAACAGTGAACATTGATGAGAACAAAATTCATTCCCGTTGGGGCAGTAAGATGTATTATTTTTGCTTGTTTGTTTTTGATGGAGTGGAGAACAATATGTAGGAACTGGTTAGTGTGAATAAATGAGTCAGGTGCTATAGACAAGGCTTAGATTAAGATGGCCGTTTAAGCCATGTTAAATAGCTTTCAACTCTCCTGTGGACAGTAGGGAGCTACTGAATAGTGGTGACCTTGCATTTGTTTTGAAAAGCTCTGTCTAGGTGACAGGGGAACAAAGGAATCAGAAAACCCATTGAGAAGATATTGCAAGAGATAGAATTGGAAACTAGTAAGTGGATTTAAAGAATCTCTTTGGCTTACTCCTGTGACCTTAGATGCACGTTCTTGGGGACTTAATAATTCCAAGTCCTGGACTTAGTTGCATGTCAGTAAATTATTCTCTGTTCTATAGAAAACATTAACTCAGACTACAGGGGTTCACTTAATTGGGTTGTCCTTGACTCTAGACTTCAGAGATCAAATATTGGTAGGCAAGAACATTTTACAAGGCCCCTTGAATGTTGCTTAAAATTTAAGGCAATATGAATTGATTCTGCCTTTGGCTTCAGCTGGTGCTGTTGACATTCTCTTTTCTAATGGTCCTGAGATTACTCCCTGGACCAGGCCTCTTTTACTCTGAAGTAGAAACACCAAGCCCTCCAGCCCTCTTCCCATCTCTTCCCCCACTTGATTTTATCTTTCCCCAAGCTTCTACTCCACCAGTTACAGGATTGGCTGTTTTCTTGTGGCCTCTTTATCTTTCTTTGTGTTTTCCCTGTTCTAAGCACCATAAGATAAACTTATGAGAGAGACAGAGGGAGAGTGTGTGTGCGCATGCATGTGTTTGAACCATGTAGAAAACTCGATTTGCAAACATTGAAGCTGGAGCTTTGACTGGATCATTCTTTTTTCTTTTTCTTTCAATCCTTCTTAAATTGAGCACTTCCGTTATACCCAGTCTCACACTAAAACCCTAAAGGAAAAGGGGGTGATAAGGTTTGGAACTTTGAAACATGTGAAAATAACAGAAATTGTTGTTAAGGCTCAGCTGCAGAGAGGCAAGTTTGCCAGTGATACCCATGGGCTGTCTACCATCTTGAACCTGAAATAGAGAATCTAACAAACATGACTAATGTGGAGCAAATGGAAGCAGATCTTGTCAAGATCTCATGAAAGAAAAGACTTTCTAAGACAGAAGTGCTCTCCAGCAGTGTAAGCAGTGTACATGGGTGTGGGCTGATGCAGTACCTCTCCTCCCAGGGACCTGCACGAAGGGATTAGGGAAGTACCACAGCAGAGAGTGTCACCAGGAAGAACTCTGTCAGCTTTTACTGCCACAAGTAAGATCTTTTTAAGAGTATGCTTCTGATTCCCCTCAGTCAGAATCGTCCTTCTGGGATCCCAGCCTTTTCCCTCTGGACCGCTACTGATCCCCCTCATTTTCCACTCTCTGAACCTGACCTCTTGCCTACCTGCACAGAACACTGCTCAACTTTCCATTTAGCCCCAGTGTGGCAATGATGAACTAAATTCCATTACCATGCAAATCAGTTTTGTGTCGTCAGACCAGCAGGACCGGATATGTACGGTACAAGTGTAGGCTATCTTCGGGATGGAGCCATGTTTTTGTGGGATTGGTTTTTACTCAAGATGATAAAGATAAGAAGAAACCCCACAGATTGTTGTTGATGCTAAAAGCTCTTTCCTATGACTCTTCTGTTAATTATAAGCCATTGCTAGAAAAAATCAGGGAGGGCTGTACTTGGGAATGTATCATTGGTCTAGGGAATCTTAGCATTTCAAGTTTTCTAAAATAATCCAACTTGAGGATAATGAAGAATCATACATGCTTTGAGAGCCTTGACTACACTAATAGCAGTTTTATTTTGTGCTTTGTAGTGAACTTATAGAAAATTATTTTTTAAAAAAAGCCTGTCAAAGAAATAAACGCAACTTGTTTCTTATGGTTAATTTTTTGCTTTCCTTTTGGCATTCATTTTTATCCTGCTGCTTTATGAATTTGTAATTACCAAAAAAGGAAGAAGATACGTGGTTACAGGTTTTTTCTCAGTTGCTGAATGGTGGTAGGTATTACGGTTGAGAAAGACTGAGTGAATTTATATTAAATAAGGAGAATATAAATTTTATCCTTTGGAAAGTCATCTTTATTATATTTCAGTCTAACTTTTTCTCTAGTGGTGATTACATACCTTGTTTTACACAAGTTTCAGAAACACTGCAAGGATCTATATAATTCTTTTATGCCTTTTATATGAACTTGATTTATTAAAATTGTAATGTTCAATTTGAATTCAGTTTTATTACCTTAATAACAACTTCAGAAGTGAGTAGACTCTTGGAGTAACTTCTAAAGATAAAGAACCTTATAATGATATATATCATCTTTTTTTTTTTTTTTTTTTAAGTGAAGTTTCACTCTGTCACCCAGGCTGGAGTGCAGTGGCATGATCTCATCTCACTGCAACCTCCGCCTCCCAGGTTCAGGCAGTTCTCTTGCCACCGCCTCCCGACTAGCTAGGACTACAGGCGCGTGCCACCATGCCCGGCTAATTTTTTAATTTTTTTTTAGTAGAGATGGGACTTTGCCATGTTGGTCAGGCTGGTTTCAAACTTCTGACCTCAGGTGATCCACCCACCTCAGCCCTCCAAAGTGCTGGGATTACTGGCGTAAGCCATCGTGCCTGGCCGATATATCTTATTTTTTAGACTTATTTTTGTTCTAAGTATGGTTCATTGATAACCCCATATATTTATAACATTCCAAAGGAATCATACATGTAGTTCCAAGTGTAAGAGCTAACGTTAACTGTGTATTCAGGTCAACGGAATAGATTTGGTAATCTAATATGAAACTGTTTTACAACTCTTGCTCCTTGCAACCACATTTATTTCATAATTAAGGACAACATAATCAAAAGTGAGCAAATAAGCATTCAAATGGACACACATGTACTGTACTAGTTATGTTCCATCTGGGATCTTGTAATCTAAGATGAATGTCATGGTTCTTTATTTTGCTCCTCATAATGCCTGCCTTCAGAGAAGTATGGATAAGATAAGAAGTTAGAAGGGCAGGGGAAAACCTTCCATTGTTTGGGTGTTAATATGTGCCAGAAACAAACAAACACAGTCTGTGCTTTTCATGTACTTTGTCTCCTGTTATTCTTTCGACAGTCCTTGTAGGTGTCTTTTATGACTTTTACTTAGCACATGAGTTAGTTAGCTCAGCTCAGAGCAGTTAAGTTCATTTGCCCCAGGTTACATAACTATTGAGTAAAAAGCTTGAGACTTAGACTGCATTCTTTCTTATTGTTCCTTGCTCTTATAAACAGTAAAATAAGTACTCAAACCATAAATACAAAGTAATTTTATAACATTTTGACCAAAAAAAGTCAGTTTTTAAAGTTATTTTCTATTATGGCAGTGAGTTTATAGGCCTTAGACAATTTTTAAACTGCTTAAAAATAATTTTTTCCTTTATAGAAAAGTTGTAAGAATAATACAAAGACTTCCAGCACAATTTGAGATAAAGGACACCCAAAATACTTGAGACCAGAAGCTTTCCAGATTTCTGATATTTTCACATCTTGGAATAATTGCATGTATATAGTCATATCTCAGGGATGAGAACTAAGAATAAACATGAAATTCATTTATGTTTGTTTGTTGTTGTTGTTGTTGTTGTTGTTTGAGACAGAGTCTCATTCTCTTGCCCAGTCTGGAGTACAGTGGAACAATCATGGCCGACTGCAACCTCGACCTCCTGGGCTCATACAATACTCTCACCTCAGCCTCCTAAGTAGCTGGGACTACGGGCGTGCACCATCACATCTGGCTAATGACAGGATCTTGCCATGTCGCCCAGGGTGGTCTCAAACTCCTGGGCTCAAGCGATCTGCTTGCTTTGGCCTCCCAAAATGCTGGGATGACAGGCGTGAGCACCATGCCCGGTCTCATTTATGTTTTATATATACCTTGTACACATAGCCTCGCATTAATGTTATACCACGTTTCTAATAATTTTGTGCAAGAAACAAAGGTTTGAATGCATTTTAACTGCAGCTCCTCACATGAGGTCAGGTGTGGAGTTTTGTGGAGTCATACTGGTGCTCAAAATTTTCAGATTTTGGGGCATTTTGGATTTTTGAATTAGGGATGCTCAACCTATATACTTCTTAGTGAGATGATCAGTTTTTAACGTTTTGCCACATTTGCTTTCTCTTTCTCTGAAGAGAGGGAAAGACAGATAGATATAGATGCAGGCATAGACACTTTGCCCATAAACAATTTCAGAATAGGTTACAGACATCATGTCCCTTTACCCCCTTCATATTTAGTGTGTATTTCCTAAGAATGACTTTCTTACGTGATCACAGTACTATTACCAAAATCAGGAAATGTAACATTGACACCATGCTTTAATCTACAGTTTATATTCTGATTTTGTCAAGAGCCCTGACAATATCTTTAGCAATTGTTCCAATAGAGGAGTCAGTCTAGAGTCATGGCTTGCATTTAGCTGTTATATTTCTATAGTCTCCTCCAATCTGTACAATTCCTAAGCCTTTTTATCTTTCACGATAGTGATATTTTGAAGAATACTGGCCAGTTATTTAATGGAATGTCCCTCAATTTGAGTTTGAGTTTTCCTCATGATTAGATTCAGGCTATACGTTTTGCCTTCTTAAGCTAAGTAAAAATGATGTGGTATCCGTCTCAGATCCGAGAAGGTATGTGATGTGTTTTTGCCCTTTATTGGTGATGTTAAATTTGATCACCTTGTTCAGGTGTTAGCTGATTTGTCTGATTTCTTTACCATATAGTTATCTATTTCTGGATAAGAACTTTAATCCCAAGTATTAAATAGGATCTTAGAAGGAAGAAAAGGAAGGTTTTGAAAACTAAAAACTCTCAGTGGTTTAGTGCACATTTGCGATTTTATGATGACTTGAGCTGTCATCCGATGTAGTCCGAAAGATTTTCCATTTCTTTAAGTTTTAATCTATTCTAAATCTTTGGATTGTTTCTAATAGTTTTTAATCCTTAGACTATATTTTTAAAATAAAATATTTTGAATTGGATATACAGTGACAGAGAAGCACTTAAAGTTGAAAAGGCAGAAATTTATTTCGCTGAAGTGCCTGTTTATTTACTTGTCAGGTTAATATAGATAAATCTTTCATCCTCAGAAACTATGCAGATCAAAACCTATGTGGGTTAAGAGAAGCCAGGTAAATTCAGTTGATGAATTTTTAGTTTTTAGGGGGAATTCATAGGTCATAAGTGAACTATTTTTTCTGAAGTTCTATAGTACTGACTCACCAAATCTGCCTGGGTATGACTTAGTGTCAAACGCATACTCTTGGAGTAAAAAATATTTTCCATGTGTCTTACATTCTTTTACTGCCTTTTCTCTCAGTATTTATTATCGGTGAAATCACAAAGTATTCCTTCTAACTATTTTCTGGATGCTTTGAACTTGTTATTTTAGGACAAACAAATATAAAGAGGTGGAAGAAAAATTCCCTGTGTAAATTCCAGTTGGTTTTGGAATCAAGCACGAAAATATATGATTGATATCCCTGGGGCCATTACGAAGTTATACGATGTAGTAATTGGTGGATTCCTTCCCAATTAACTTGACATTAAGGCTTGGCAGAGAGCCCCCCAGGAGTCCCGCAGTCCCCAGGGAGCAGCCTTCTTCATTCTTCTCTCTAGGTTAACCCAGAATTAGTCAAATGCTATTAAAAGGAAAATCAGTGTATTCTCTAAGGGTTGAAAAGATTGTACAAACTGTTAATTGTCAGATACCTGCAATTCTACCCCTTTAACAAACCTAAAGAAGACTGTGAAATAGTTTAATTTGATTTTATCTCATATTAGCAGCCAGGGTTATCCAGAGGACTGTTGGAAGAGGCTTTCTGCTGACACATCTCACTAGTGTATGGTAACTACAGCAATCATTTTGCCGGTGATCACCCAAAACATGGTTTTGGGGAGTCATGTAAGTCTCTTGTTCACTTTGGCCATCAGAATTGCATTTATTTTAGAAATTGTAGTTAAAACTGTAGTGAGAATGACAATGGTTAATTTGCCTAGTATTGAGTAAGCTTCTACTACATGCAAGGAACTGTGCTGCGTGGAACACACATCCCGAGATGACTCCTAGGTGCTCCTACTCGAGTGGTATGTAATCCAGAAAGGACGAGGAAGTGCAGTGCTGCCAGCACCACAGGACTGTGTGTCTCCTCTGCTATCAGAGTGATACAAAAGCCTGCTAAAACTTGGGGGCTTGGGAGGCCGAGGCGGGTGGATCATGAGGTCAAGAGATCAAGACCATCCTGGTCAACCTGGTAAAACCCTGTCTCTACTAAAAATACAAAAATTAGCTGGGCATGGTAGCGCACGCCCGTAGTCCCAGCTACTTGGGAGGCTGAGGCTGGAGAATTGCTTGAACCCAGGAGGCAGAGGTTGCAGTGAGCCAAGATCACGCCATTGCACTCCAGCCTGGGTAAAAAGAGTGAAACTCCATCTCAAAAAAAAAAAAAAAAAAAAAAAACTTGGGGGCTTGTAAGTGGGATGGTCAAGGTCACTGTCAGCAAAAAAACACCTTTTTAAGCTGAGGTTTTCACTACATAAAAGATACTGGGAGTAAGACATGAAATCTTTTTAGAAAGCGATTGCAATGTAGTTCTAAAATGCGGGGTTTGTAGTGAACAACGAGAAAGACTTTTTACCAGGTGGTTTGGGCCTTGTCCAGAGAATTTAACTGTATAATGCCCTGGGATCTACAACCACGTTGGCCCTTGGGAATTTCCCTAGATAATAGGCTGAGCCATCGGAAGTATGACATCTATACTCAGTAGGAAAGGAATGACGCAATCCAAGTAGTGCTGCAGAAAGATGAAATTAGTAGAAGTATGCTAATTGCATCAGAGTGGAGAAGGGCTGCAGGCAGGAATTAAGAGGGCAATTAACAGAGTTGTTACAAAGTCTTGGAGTCTGAGCTTTGCTGAGACTATGAGAGTAGTCAGAAAGGCAAGAGAATTTGAAGGCAGACGCCCTGTGACTTGTACACTGGATAAGACTGGTAGCTTACATATACCTGGGTAGTGCGTGTCCCCATGCACTGTTCTGGTGTTTTATATATATTGCTTCATTTAATCTTCACATCAACCCTGTGGGTAATATTGCTCTTATCCTCGCTTTACATAAGAGGCAACTGAGGCACAGAGAATGTAACTTGCTCAAAGTCACACAACTACTGGTGGACTCAGGATTCAAAACCAAGAATTCTGCCTCTATGCTCTGCTTCTTAAATATTCCATCTATAATAAATTACAGTGGTAAGGGAGAAAGAAAATTAGTGCCTAAAATAAAGTTCTGAGAAACTTAATTAAAATATAGACTCCTCAGTTTCTATTTTAAATCTATAGCATTTTAGAGCCAAATTTTTACTCATTTAAAGACAAAATTATTTTAACTGGTGCTACAACTTAAAGACAAATTCCATGTTCACAGAGGTTTGAGGAGGTAGAATGACTTACCTGATGCCTGATCCATGCCAAAGCCTACGTGGGTGGACTAACAGGAGCCGTAGGTGAACACTGCTGTCCTGGCTGTTGAAGGGGGCCTCTGCAGATGTCTAGGGTCAGAGTCTGGCACTGAGTCTTCTCTCTACTTGCTCCCGGTAGCCCTTTACCTTCCTAACAGCTCCCAGAGACCTTTTCCTTTTTAAACTCTTGCCACCTGCCATGTGTCCCCACCCAGCCCAGAACCAGCTTTAAGTATGATTTAGGGTCTAAGCTGCTTGTTGCTTTGCCCCAACTTCTTTTTCACTTTGACTCTTTTTTTCGCTATTCTCTGTAGAAGACAGGAAAAAAAACCAGAATGAAAACTTTGAGGAAATTTACAAAGGTTAAAAAATATCATAGTCCCTCTTTTTAAATTCTTAACTGTCATGTGTGTATGTGCAAGCACACATATGTGTATATTAAATATAAGTTTACATAAACATACACACATGTATAAAATTATTCTCAAAAAATGTTAAGAACCATTGACCAATAGGGTTAAAGTGCTCTCACAGGAGGCTTTTATAAACTACTCATTTGATGTCTATGAAAGCCAATATTCTGTAAATAGCTGATGTTTTTGTAGGATCAGCCAGTCTCACTAGATCTAAATTTCATTGCCCTACGATATTTTTCTGGGGGCATTTATGTATCAAGCATTGGTTAGAATGGCACCCCACACCTCTGTGGCCCATTAACTTTCTTGTTTATTAATTAGTATGATGTTCCTTAAACTCACCATGTGTCCACCCTTCCATTAGTTTAGTGAACTCTTTTCTTTCTGCACCTAGACTAAGACAACCATGCATAAACTGCCTGAAATTGTGAGCAAGCTTTGTGCCCCATACTCTATCCAAAGACCAAGCAAGGGATACAGACGTCATTGGAAATAGGGTAAGATGGAAAACAACTTTAAAATCAGACTGCTCTAAGGGAGGACTCTATATGTTGTAACTGATTCTTTGAGAAACATCCTGCACCCTGTAACTGCCTTCTAAGGAGGGGGAGCCTAGTTAACTTCAAGTCTTTTTTTTTTTTTTTTTTTTTGGAGATGGCATCTAGTTCTGTCTCACAGGCTGGAGTGCAGTGGCACAAGCACAGCTCACTGCAGCCTTGAACTTGGGCTCTAATGATCCTCCTGCGTCAGCCTCCTGAAGTGCTGTGATTACAGACATAAGCCACTGCTCCTGGCCAACTTCAGGTCTTTTTATTTGCCAAGTGAGGTGTACAAGCTGGAACACCAGCTGATGTGACTATCTTCTCCCTTCCATGTAGTCCTCAGCTGATCTTCCAAAAACATCAGATATTTAAAGAATATTGGCTTTTATGGACAACAAATCAGTAGTTTACAAAAGGCTCCTGTGAGAGCGCTATATCTAACCCTAACTCTTGGTCAATGGTCCTTAACATTTTTGAGAATATTTTTATATATGTATGTCTGTTTATATAAATGTATATTTAATATACATATATGCACACACACACACATTTCCTAGAAGAAACACAAATTTGTCCAAAAATCTTAATATGTTTTAGAGCACACAGACATCCTAAAGCTGTCATCCATGGGCCTGATCAGGACAATGTGTTTAGTGATTTCTGTCGTCTGACTGGCTCATTACGATCTCATTTTACTTCCTGGACACAGTAGAAAGCCACCTTTGGGCATTTCCTCACATGTGGCCAGCACTGGCAATGAGTCCTTGTTGAATGGAAAGACTAAATGGAGGCTGGTCATGTAACTGGCAAAGAAGCTTGACAGAGACAGGCATTTGGGAAATAGGTCATTCATGGTGATGCAAGATAATTCCCCGACCCCATCGCGAGACTTGCAACAGGGGTACCTCGTTTACCCAGCCTGCCACTCTCAACTCCTTGCAGGAGGGAGCGCGCAGGTGAACGAGTGTGGGAACTGGAGCAAATGAGTGCTGGCACTGGCCGGCCACCAGGGCTCTGTCGGGATCAGACTCCACTCACAGAGACCCACAGTGGTGTACACCTTGCAGGAGGGAGTGCACAGGTGAGCAGGTACAGGAACTGGCCAGACACTTCAGCGCCAGCAGGAGCGAACCCCGTGCAGACCATGTGGCAGCCTAAGGTGGGGTGCCTGTGACTCCCAAAGCCGCAGAGGGTGCGTTACCGTGCTCCTTCAGCTCTGCCTCCACGATGGCTTGAGTGTTCACAGCTCAGCGCGCCCTTTGCCCTTTCACATGAGGCCGCTGCCCTTCACCAGCGAGGGCAAAGGGCCAGCGTGACAGCCTTTGTTTTCCGCACTTATGGCTTTCAAGCTCTTGTCCGGCGTCCAGGAAGAATGAAGTCACCTGAACAAATGAAAGGATGGTAAATGCAGGTCATTTTCTTGCAGATGAAGTGGCTCTTAGTGGGAAGCAGAGCTGAAAAGGGGATGGAGAAGGGGCCAGGCAGGTAATTGTTCCCTGAAGTCTGGTCATCTCTGGCCACATTCTTCTCCAAAGTTACATCATCAAGCTGTCCCTCTGAAGTCAAGCCGCTTCTCTCTAACATCCAACTGGAGTCCTGTCTACTGGCTGAATCTGGGGTTTTTATAGGCACAGGATGGGCCGGGACAGGGCCATGGGTGGTTTAGGAAAAGGCAATATTCGGGTGAGAAAACCGGGATGTAAGTGCTCGCTTTGGGCCACAGTTCCAGGCTCTTCAGCTTGAGGGTGGGGTTTCGCCAGGGACCCACCTTTTTCTGCCTAGAATTTCTTTGTTCCATATCCCTATCAATGGGAACAACATATTGAACATCTGGCTAGTGACTGTACTTCATATAAACCTGTAAGAGAAGAACAGGTTCAGAAACAAAGATGGTACTTCCAGGATCTGGGTCAACAGAGATCCGGGAAAGAAGGGGAAAAGCCCACTGTACAGTGAATCCAATTAACTTGACACTGGAGAGACTCCACTCCACCATGGAAATAGTTCATAATATAGTCATTCAATATAATGGAAAATCAACCATAATCTACAGATAGGTAGGGAAATAATTGGTGGTATATTTTTCAGTTGTCATTTAGGGTTTTTTTGAGTGGAGGTTCTAACAAAATGTAATTATTTATAATTTTGTAATATTCATAATATTTCAATATTTGTAATATTTAAATATTCATAATATTTCAATATTATGAATATTGGAGCGATATCGTCTTACTTCAATCAACCAACTAAAGAGCAAAGTTATGGAGCATAGCTACTTCAGAATTTAGGAAATGTCATTATTTTCTGTTGCTTTCGTTAATTAATACTTGGCTTCACAAGACTATTTTTGTTTTGCAGTTGACTCTATTTTTCTACAAGTCTTTACAATTGATATGATAGGCCGGACAGGGTGACTCACGCTTGTAATCCCAGCACTTTGGGAGGCTGGGGCAGGTGGACCACTTGAGGTCAGGAGTTCAAGACCAACCTGGCCAACACAGTGAAACCCCATCTCTACTGAAAATACAAAAATTAGCCAGGCGTGGTGGCGGGTGCCTATAGCTCCAGCTACTTGACAGGCTGAGGCAGGGAATTGCTTAAACCTGAGAGGCGGAGGTTGCAGTGAGCCGAGATCATGCCACCGCACTCCAGCCTGGGCAACAGAGTGAGACTCCATCTCAAAAAATAAACAAAAATAAAATTAGTATGATATAGACAATGTCAAATGTTTCACTCCTGTTGTCTATGGATACTGGGTCATGCCATGTGCAACTTTATAGTATATTATGCTTCTGGAAATTAAAATCATAGCATTTACTTTCCTTGATTTTTAAAGCAATAAAACAAAAAAAGATTAGTTGACATTCTTTGCAATGTCAGTTGATGATGAGATGAATGTTTTTAAATTCCCATGCCTTAAAAAAATTGCAGATAGGCTGAATATGGTGGCTGATGCCCACAATCTCAGCACTTTGGGAGGCTGAGGTGGGAGGATCGCTTGAGCCCAGAAGTTTGAAACCAGCCTGGACTACATAGGGAGACCCCTGTCTCTACGAAAAATAAACATATTGCTCAGGTGTGGTGATGTGCACCTGTAGTCCCAGCGACTCAGGAGGCTGAGGCAAGAGGATTATTGGAGCTTAGGAGGCTGAGGCTACAGTAAGCTGTGACCTTGCCATTACATTCCAGCCTGAGCAACAGAGCAAGACCCTGTCTCTAGAAAAACACAAAAGTGCAAATAGCAAATTAAACCTACATAATAAATACGTGACTGTGTAGATCCTTTGGATTTTCCAGCAAAGACCTCTCTGAGGGGGTGACATCTAAGTGAAATGTGAGGAAGGAGTAGCCTCGTGAAGATCCTAGGAAAGAGGAGATGAGGCAGAGGAAATAGCTCACGCAAACACCTTCGGAAGGAAATGAGCCTGGAGAGACGAAAGGAAAGCCTTACAACTTGAAGCGTCATGGATGGGCAGGAGACTTGTAGGAAATGAAGTCAGCCAGGTGGCCAAGGGTCAGATCATGGCTGGCTTTATAAGCCAGGCTAAGGTCTGTAGAGCAAGGTAAGCCATAAATATTAATTCCTATATAGTGAGATTGGAGGACATTGGATTATTGTTTGACTCATGAATATTATGAATATTGAAATATTATGAATGCATAGCTACAACCAATTAAAATAGGAAGTGACATATGAGCTGAAGTCATGGTAAGAAAACAGCAGCTTACTCTTGTATTTTATTGCCATATAGCATGCCAGAGTTAGGGTTGTCATCATTTTTTCAATTTATGGAGAGACACCATCTAGTAATTAATGATGAAAGTTTTTACAAGGATGATATCTTTGTAGCTATAACTAGACATCTATTACCTTTCAGCTCATGATAAGATAATGAATACAAGTGATATTATTGAACACCACAGTCATATTAATTGGAAAACTAATTAAAAACCTTGTATGTTGATAATAGGAACTAACATTTATTGAGTGAATACTCTACGCAGACACTGTACCAAGCATTTTATTGACATTTCATGTCATCTTCATGGCATTCCTACAATAGATGGTGAGCATATCAAGGCTGTAAGTGAAGCCTGCCTTTGAGAGCCAACTGGGCTGAAAAGATAAGCACAACTTTAACACATTTGATCACTTTCCATACCTACATACACAGTTTCTTCTGTCTTTGAACACAGTTTTCATAAAATACAAAATCCACTGTGCTTAGGAAAACAAAACCAGAGTTGTAACATTCTACTTTCATAATTCCCTGTGCTGATAGAGACTGATTTATGGATTATGGAGTTATATATTTTTCTATAGCCTCTGGAACAGAGGAATGCCACTCATATATATATATTAAAAGCATACATAAAACAGAATTTCCAGCCTTATCTCAAACTTTTTCACTTTTTATTTGTCCAGGGGATACTAAAGTAGATTATTATTTACCTTGTTCTGTATATCAATTACTTAAAAAGAGAAATTCATGAATGTCATATATATATGTGTGAACTAACAATATATTTATAAGTATATTAACATTTTTTTTTTTGAGACAGAGTCTCTCTCTGTCACCCAGGTTGGAACACAGTGGTGCAATAATGGTCCATTATAGCCTCAACCTCCTGGGTTCAAGCAATCTTCCTGCCTCTGCCTCCCAAGTAGTTGGGACTCCTGGCAAGCACCACCACACCTAGCTAATTTTTTGTAGAGATGGAGTCTCACGCTGTTGTCCTGGCTGGTCTTAAACTCCTGGGCTCAAGCAGCCCTCCTGTTTCTGCCTCCCAAAGTGCTGGGACTACAGGCATGAGTGCAGGAACAGTTAAGAGTAAGTCTGGTTTTAGATTTGGAAGGAAAGATTAAGACAGATCTAATTTCATTCTCCCTCAAATCTTGCCAAAATACATCATAGCGATTTTTAGTACAGCAGTTATCAACCCAAAATGTAAAGAGGATGGGCCAGGAGAGGAAACCCCATCACAAAACTGTGGCAGCTGGAAGGCAGGTAGGAATGAGCAGCTCACTTCACCAACCTGGAATAGCCTAAATGCCAGCCTTGCAGCGGGGAAAGGCCACACCCAGCCTGTGAACCCACTTGATATATACCAGAGAGTCCTGGAGAAATTGGCCGGTGCTTTTGAAAGGGAGAGTGAAGTAGCAAATGAGGGCCCTAAAATAGGAAGGTTGTTTAAAACGACCTAAGAAGCAGCAGCTGGATTGCCCCGTTCCCTCCCAGCTCAGCCTTACAAGTAGCATCTCCTCACTTGCACCACAGAAGACGGGAGGTTCATGCTTTGAGGGGAAAATAAAAGGCCTCTGGACTGAGGAACCCGCAGTACAGTTGAGGACGAGGGGAATTCAGTTCCTGTAAGGATAGCAAATGCCTCTTTGTCCATGTAGTAGCTAGAATGCTGGCAGTCATGCACACCTTTACATCGCTGGCAAGAGTTTAGAAGAATGTCTCTGAGAAACCTGATCACTTAATACTTAGAGATGTTGACTTCAGAGGTTCCATAATTAAACAGTACAGTCAGATCATCCTATATTAAGGCTCATATTGACAAATGCAGCTACAGGCTCAAAACTTTCAATCGGGTTTTTGATTTTTTGGTGAAGGGAGTTAGATTAACTGATTCTTTTTTTTTTTTTTTGAAGTTCCAGGATACATATGCAGGTTTGTTACGTAGGTATACATGTGCCATGGTGGTTTGCTGCACCTATCAACCTGTCATCTAGGTTTTAAGCCCCACATGCATTACGTATTTGTCCTAATGATCTCCCTCCTTTTGTCCCACCCCCCGACAAAGCCTGGTGTGTGATATTCCCCTCCCTGTGTCCATGTGTTCTCATTGTTCAACTCCCACTTATGAGTGAGAACATGCTGTATTTGGTTTTCTGTTCCTGTGTTAGTTTACTGAGGATGATCAATCAGCTTTTTTTTTTTTCTAGTTGCATTTTAGGTTTTGGGGTACATGTGAAGAACATACAGTATTGTTGCATAGGTACACACGTGGCAGTGTGATTTGTTGTCTTCCTCCCCTTCACCTATATCTGGCATTTCTCCCCATGCTATCTCTCCCCA
>PVKP010007323.1:0-77853 GCA_004027715.1 Plecturocebus donacophilus | reverse complement strand
TTTCTTAAATGGATTTTGTATCCTCTATACCAAACGTCACTAACATTCAGATATGTTGAAGAAATAGATAACCACGGACTCTGTAATATTACTCCCCCAACACACTTTTATCATTCTTTCATTGTTCTGTCGGTAAATGTTAAGAATTAATGAGTTCCCCGGCACACCCCCCTCGACCCCCGTAACTACGCAATTAAGTTTATAATTGGGAGGCTCGAATCATATGAAAATTCAGAGAGTAACAAAACAAAGTAAGATACAAAGGGGAACAGGTCTATCTGCTTAAATACGGAAAGATTTTACATTTCTAAAAAGCATCTGCGGGATGCCGAGATTTCTCAAATGCGCCCCTCCCCCGCCTGTGGCCTCTTTCCTCCCCCCACCAATTCTGGGAAGTGGTTACTCGGACGCGGCTGCGATGCTACTCACCGAGTTTCTCCACCAGCTTAAGCATCACCCCTCCGATGTGCACCTCGCCGGTCACTCTCAGGGTGACATCGCGGTTCAGGTCCGTCACATGGACACTCAGTTCCCACGTCCCATCCGCGTAGCAGCCATCTGGCATCCTTATCCCGTCCAGAGCCATGGCTCCTTCCTGCGAGCGCGGAGGAAATGGTTCTCGTAAGCGTCACTCCCCCAAAGGAAGGCGAATCCCACCGAATTCGCAGCGTCGGCGGAGGACCCGGGCTTTCCGCGCAAGCTCGGGAGGGCGGCGGCGGCGGCCCGGGCTGCGGGAGGACCCACAGCCCCGCTCGCCCCGCTCGCCTCGCAGCGCGCCTCGGCCCCGGCGCCGCCCGCCCCACACGGTCCCTGCCTAGCGGACCGCGGCGGGCTTCACCTGCCAGCCGGCCCCGAGACCGGCGTGTGCGGGCTCCCCGCTCCCCTCCCCGCCGCGCCCCCTCGAGTCCCGGCGGGGTCCCGCTCCCTCACCGCGCGCTCCTCCGGGCCCGGGGCTCGCGCGGCAACAGGCGCGGGGCTGGCGGCTCGCAGGGCGGCGGCGTCCGCGTCCGGCTCCTCCGCGGGCCAAGCGCTGCCTGCGGCCGCAGCGGCTAATGGAGTCCAGTCCTCGCCGCCCCTCGCCTGGCTCCCCGCGCTCCACCCTCTCCCCGCCCCCTCGGTCCGAGCCCGGCTGGGCTGGGCTGGGCGCGCTGGCTCCCTCCTTCGCCGCCCGCACCGCCGCCCCGAGCGGGTCTGGCCGGCCTCGCCCCTGCCCCGCCCTCCCGGCGCCGCGCTCGGGGGAGGGGGCTGCGGGTCCCGGGAGGGGTGGGGAGCGCGGGGGCGGCGGGGGGCGCGGCGGGGCGGCGATCTCGGCCCCGCGGAGCGCTGCCCTTTTATGGAAATGAAGGACCCGGTGCCGGGATTGAATCCAACATCCGGGCTCTCGGCTGCGGGCTCTGAGGAGGGGGAGCGGGGGAACGCGGGCGACCTTTCCCGGGGGCGCGGGTGGGCGGCGGGAGCTTGGGCCGGACGGTGGCCCCCGCGGTGGGTGTCCGCGCCGGCAGCCGGGGGAGGGGGCTTGTCCGTGAGAAACGGCCCCAGGAAATTCCCAGGGCAAGGTCGTTTTCGGGGAACAAAGTCCTCCCGCCCCCTCCCCACGCCTGGAGCGGGACCAAAAGTCTTGGAGCGGTGAGAGGTGCCGCACTCCCGGAGCTGGAGAGAGGAGTCTGGGATGGAGAAACTTTGAAAAGTAAATGGCCAAACCGGCTCCTTGAACGTCCCACAAAAGAATGAGACAACCCAGAGGGAGGTGAACCACAAAAATTGCTTTGCAAGCAATGTCCGGCACCATCAGCTACTCCTACTGGACTCCCAAGAGTTTGCAAGCGTTCTTAACCCCTTCGGAAGCTCCCTCCAGATGCAAGTCCAACAGACGATGCTGTCGTTGTCGGGGAAAGGAAAGACACAACTTAGTGCCACGAGTTTGACTCAGAAACCGTTCCCCAGCTTCTCGAGCTCTTTGTACGTATTTGCACATTTGCATCCGCAATTTAGAACTAAGCGTGTATCGAAGCTGTTAGATGGAGATACATGCTCCACCCCACCCTCAGCCACACCCTGGATTTTAATACTTCGCACGGTGCCTGCAGGTACCGTGAAGAGCTAAGCAACTTCACCTGCTGAAGACTGGCCAGTGATGGAGAACGGGGCTCCTGCTTCCCGCTTTTGTTTCCACTTCCTCCGTTAATGTCGAGGGGACTCCGTTCAGAAACAGCAAACCAGAGAAACTGCCTCGCTAGCAAATTAATGGGCTCAAAAAGTAAACGTCAAGAAGGCGTAGATTAAAATACCTTTTCCTGATAAAAGACTACAGTTCGCGGTCTCATCGTCCTGTCAAACTGTCTCAAACGCTTGGAAAGGGAACCCACCAGGCAGATAACCTTTTGTTCATTAACATAACTGGGAAAAAGACAGGAGGCCTCAAGAAAGGGGTGGAACTCAGAAAGGAGTGAAAGCAGCAAAATTTAGTCAGATGCCAAAGGCTTGGCAGAAAAAAAAAATAGGGAAAACCGCTACAGTGTTTTTAACTAGTCATCATGGAGAAACTGATGCCTTGAGCCTCTCGTCTCTCTACTCTCCAATTATTTTTACTCATGGATGTTCCAGGTAGTTCACTTGAAAGCAATATGACTATCCGGAGAGGAGGGAGTTTATGTAATATGGCGTTGAAAATATCTAGGAAAATATTTCTAATAAAATAAGGAATTGCTTGTTAGGGCACAAAACTGCAGAAAACTGCAGAACTAGATATGCAGCTGTAAAATTACGAGCTTATATATTTTTACATGTTCAGAGAAAAAGGCCAGAAGGAAATACAACAAAATGTTAAGAAGTTGTGTGTGTCTTGAAATCACGGGAGGTTTTTTTTTCCTTCTATTCTTTATTTTCTATGAACTTGAGAACTTTACACCATCACCTAGAATTGCATCCAGCATTTCAGTTTCTCTGTACATGCCATTACATTCACATGATAGACACCGGAAAGAGCAGCTACTGACTGAACTATTGGCAGGATTTTCAGAAGTTTCTTTGGTATTTTAAAAAATATATCTAAATAAAACTTGAGTTCTTTAAGAGCAGAGACTTCAAATTCTTTTCATTGTCCACAAATTCACAATAGCTTGAGACAGAGAAAATGGAAAACATGCTGGTGTCAGACCAACAAAATGTCAAAGAAACAGCAGGTCTGTTCCATGGAGAAATCTCAGGGGCCAGGTACAGTGGCTCATGCCTATAATCCCAGCACTCTGGGAGGCTGAGGCACGAGGATCGCTTGAGCCCACGAGGTGGAGGCTGCAGTGAGCTGTGTTTAAACCACTGCACTCCAGCCTGGAAGACAGAGTGAAACTCTGTCTCAGAAAAACAAAAAAATAAATCTCAATGGGAAAATCCCCACTTTAAAAATGTACTTATTTCCCCCACCTTATCCCCCAAAAGATTTATGACAATGTGTATGGATGCATAAACTGTGAGATAGCATATATTATAAGACACAAAACAAGAAAAAAAAAAAGGTGAGTGGTGGTTGGGAAACTTAGAGGGGTGGAGTAGAGATTATTTTTGAGTAGAGATTTAAAATGGAACTGGGAATTAAGCTAAGAATTGTATCTTATGAACTTTGTACATGCTCCAGTAAGCTACAAAAAATTATGGCTTCCTAAACATGCCTTTCTAGAACCTAAAATATCTATGCCTATTCTGAATATTCCCTTTCCTTCAGACAAAATTGTTGAAGCCGACTGTTATGGCTCAGAAACTCTTTTAATACAGATGGTCCCTGACTTAATGATTTTTTTTTGTTTACGATGGTGTGAAAGTGATATGCATTCAGTAGACACCATACTTTGAGTACCCCTAGGACCATTCTGTTTTTCACTTTCAGTACAGTATTCAATAAATTACACGAGACAGTCAACAGTTTACTATAACATGGGCTTCCTATTGGATCATTTGCCCAACTGGAGGCTAATGTAAATGTTCTGAGTACATTTAAGACAGGCTAGGCTAAGCTATGATGTTTGGTAGGTTAGGCATATACAATGCATTTTTGGCTCACAATATTTTCAATTTACAGAATGTAACCTCGTAAGTTGCGGGGCAACTATACTCGGTTTCCACATTCGAATTATTTTCCCACTTTACAGTAAGAGTTACTTTCTGAACAATCCCCGCCACAGCACGGACTACTCTAACTACCGTGCTTTCCTGAATCCACTTCTATGAATGTTCTTCACATTTAGTGACAGAGAGTGGGGGCGGGGAATTTTAATATTGTAAATAACTGCCCCATTTCTTAACATTTGAAATCGCTTAAGTATAGCTTTATAAGACACTTTACTATCTTTAGAAAGTTAGCAGTATGTTTGAGCAATTAATGCACAGGAAGGCAAGGACCCTCAGTTAAGTACCAGTGGAAGAATAATTAGGTTAGGATGGGTGCAGCTGGTCCCTTCAGGCCTTCTTTTTGAGTATTTCAAGCTGTTGCTTGCTTTGAAAATTAAAGAGGAGTCAGTCTCACCTCTCTGAAGCTGGAATTTTTTTTTTCCAGTTTATCAAGTGAGGCTTTTAAGTGCATATCTTAAATATTTACTTCTACCTAAGATTTAGCATGTATTCAAATGTAGAATCTTATCTGAAATCCCCTGCTAGAACCACCAGGACAATGCAATGCTTGTGCTACTTACATCATACTAAAAAGTAGCCGAGTACGCCAGTGTTTGGAAGAACAGCTCAAGCATTGAAAGCACAGTAATATCCAAATAAGGTACCAAGCACTGGACTTAGATTTAGAGTAAGCGATGCCTCACAGATCTGCCGTCAAATGCAGCCCTCGGGCTCGGTAATGCTCAGGTTGACTTTAGCTTTTTCTCTGTGCCTTCTTACACTGTGCTTTATATTTCTAAAAGGTCAATTCAAAATATAACCACTGAGTTTGAAAGAAGGAGAGAGGATGGGGATAGGAGAAAATAAGAGAGGGTTTGTACGAGTGTCAATGTGTAAGGGGGGACTTGAAAACGTGACGTAAGGCCAGCAAGATGAAATGTAATGAATTATTCTTGTCAAATCCAGGTGGGTAGAATTCTGTCTGTCTTGGGGATTGCCAAAAATGGCACACACCAATAAAGCTGCTAAAGAGGTAGAAATCCAGGGGCATAGAGTGTGATCTAAACAGGAAGGGAGGTTGCAAAAGCCACTTCTTTGATAGAAATGGGCAGTCACCATAATTAGCAAGAAAAGGACTGGCAAACAGAAACGAGGAAAATTTGCTAGGAATATGGCTGTTTTCACAGACCAAAGAAGAGCTCTGACATAACAATGAAATCTTTAAGGGGAAAGAAATGCACTGCTTACATTTACTACTCTAGTTACAGAAAGTTTTGGATCCCCAACCATGCTTGGGGATACTTTTATTTCCCCCCGACTTAAGTTTGAACACCAGGACATCTTGTGAAATATTCTTAACCTCAACAAAAATATCAAATGTTCACACATACAAACACAGTAACTGTGTGTCTAGCACAGTGTAGGGCACTGAGACAGGCATGTAAATGTATAACACGTGTCAAAAATTCTTAAGGAACGTCTATCTAATGCAGGAGGCTTAAATTTAAAACATCAGGACAGCCACATACAAAAGACATTAGACCCCTACTTCACAACATATACACAAATTAACTAAAAATAGAACATAGGCTTAAATGTAAGGTCTAAAACTATAAAATTCCTAGAAGAAAACATAGGACTAAACCTTTATGATCTTGGATTAGGCCTGGTTTCTTGGATAAGACATCAAGGTATAACCAACAAAGGAAAAAATAAAGTTAAATTGGATTTTATCAAAGTTTAAAATAGTTATATTTCAAAGGACAGCAACAAAAATGTGAAAAAGCAACTTATAGAATGGGAAGACTATTTGCAAATCATATATCTTTTCAGTGACTTGTATCAAAAATAAAGAGCTATTACAATTCAACAATAACACCAGACAAATAATGCAACTAAAAATGAGCAAAAAATATGAACAGACAGTTGTCCAAAGAAGATATACAAATGGCCACACAGAATATTCTTAACATCATTTATCAGCAGGGAAATGCAAATTAAGGTATAACGAGATAACACTTCACATCCTACTAGAAGGACTATAATAAAAAAAAGATGACAAAAACAAGTGTTGGCTAGAATGTGGAATAATTGCAACCCCTATACGTTGCTGGTGGGAAAGGAAATGATAAGTTGCTTTGAAAAACAGTTTGGCAGTGCCTATATAGTTAGTACATACATAGTTACCATGGTCTGAATGTTTGTGTCCTCCCAAAATTCATATGTCAAAATCTTAACCCCCAAGGTGATGATATTAAGAGATGGGGAAGGCCTGGCACAGTGGCTCATGCCTATAATATAATTTCAGCACTTCGGGAGGCCTAGGTAGGAGGATCACTTGAGCCCAGGAGTTTGAGACTAGCCTGGGCAATATGGTGAGATCATGTCTCTGCAAAAATAAAAGTAAAAAATTACCTGGGCATGAAAGTGGGCACCTGTAGTCCTAGCTACTCAGGAGGCTGAGGTAGGAGGATCGCTGGAGCTTAGGATTTCTTTTTTCTTTCTTTCTTTTTTTTAAGACAAGATCTCACTCTGTTACCCGGACTGGAGTGCAGTGGCGCAATCTTGGCTTTCTGCAGCCTCTGCCTCCTGTGCTCAAGTGATTCTCTTACCTCAGCCTCCCAAGTAGTTCAGACTACAGGCACATGCCACCATGCCTGGCTAATTTTTGTATTTTTAGTAAAGACAAGGTTTCACCATGTTGCCCAGGCTAGTCTTGAACTCCTGACCTCAAGTGATCTGCCTGTCTCAGCCTCCCAAAGTGCTGGGATTGTAGGCATGAGCCACGGCACCTGGCCAAGCCCAGGAGTTTGAGGCTGCATTGAGCAGTGATCCTGCCACTGAACTCCAGCCTGGGTGACAGAGTGAGGCCCTAAAAACAGATTTGAAAAAAATTGTGTTGTTTTTATTTGTCTCTAAAAACAAACTTTAAAAAAAAAATTAAAAACAGAGGTGAAGGGCTTTGATTAGATCATTAATCTCTTTAATAAGGGGGTAGCACCCTTATAAAAGAGGCCTAAAGGAGCTCATTTGTCCCTTCCATCATGTTAGGACACAGCTAGAAGCAGTGTCCTAACATAGTTTCCAACTATGAACTAGAAAGCAGCCCTCACCAGACACAAATCTGCTGGACTCTTGATCTTGGACTTTCCAGCCTCCAGAAATGTGGGAAGCAGATTTCTATTGTTTATAAGCTACCCAGTTTGTGGTATTTGGTTGTAGCAGCACAAACAGATTAAGACATCACATAATCCACCAGTTCTACTCTTAGGTATATACACAAGAGAATTGAAAACATATGCCACATAAAAACTTGAACATACATGAATATTCATAATGTCTAAAACATGAAAACAACTCAAATGTCTTTCAAGTAGTGAATAAAGAAAATATGGTATATTTATACAATGAAATATTGTTTGGCAGGTGTGGTAGCTCACACTTGTAATCCCAGCACTTTGGGAGGCCTAGATGGGAGGATCACCTGAGGTCAGGAGTTCGAGACCAGCCTGACTAAAAGGTGAAATCATGTCTCTAATAAAAATACACAATTAGCTGGGCTTGATGTCACATGCCTGTAACCCTAGCTACTCAGGAGGCTGAGATAGGAGAATCCCTTGAAGCTAGGAGGCGGAGGTTGCAGTAAGCTGAGATTGTACCATTGCATTCTGGCATGGGCAACAAGAGTGAAACTCCATCTTGAAAGAAAGAAGGGAGGGAGAGAAGAAAGGAAAGGAAGAGAGAGAGAGAGAGGAAAAAAAAGGAAGGAAAGAAAGAAAGGATGGAAGGAAGGAAAAGAGAGAGAGAAGAAAAGAAAAGGGGGGGAAGAGAAGAAGATTGTTCAGCCTAAGAAAATAATTAAGTACCAATACATGCCACAAAATGGATAAACTTGAAATCATGCCCTAGTGAATGATACCAAATACAAAAAGTCAAGAATTGTATGATTCCACTCACCTAAAATATCCAGAATAGGCAAAACCATAGACATAGAAAGTAGATTAATGATTGTTGGGAACTGCAGGCAGCGGGGAGAGTGGTGAGGAAAGAATGGGAAGTACTACTAATAGGTGCAATGTTTATTTTGAGGGTGATAAAAATGCTCTGAAATTAGATACTGGTGACATTTGCACAACTCTGTGAATATACTATTAACCAGGGGTCCCCAACTCCTGGACCACAGACCAGAAGCAGTATATGGCCTGTTAGGAACTGGGCTACACAGCAGGAGGTGAGTGGTGGGTGAATGAACATTACTACCTGAGCTCCAGTGCCCATCAGATCAGTCATGGCATTAGATTATTTATTTATTTATTTATTTATTTATTTATTTATTTGAGATGGAGTCTCACCCTGTCATCCAGGCTGGAGTACAATGGCTAGATCTTGGCTCACTGCAACCTCCGCCTCCTGGGTTCAAATGATTCTCCTGACTCAGCCTCCTGAGTAGCTGGGATTACAGGTGCTCACCACCATGCCCAGCTAAGTTTTTTGTATATTTTTTAGTAAAGACAAGGTTTCACCATGTTGGCCAGGATGGTCTGGAACTCTTGACCTCGTGATCCACCCACCTCAGCCTCCCAAAGTGCTGGGGTTGTAGGCATGAGCCACCGTACCCAGCCTGACATTAGATTCTTATAGGAGTGCAAACCCTACTGTGAACTGTACCTGCAAGGGATTTAGGTTGCATGCTCCTTATGAAAATCTAATGCCTGATGATCTGAGATGGAACAGTTTCATCCCCTAACCATCCCCTCACCCCCCCTTGTACACCTCAGTGTGTGGAAAAATTGTCATCCACGAAATGGTCCCTGGTGCCAAAAAGGTTGGGGACTGCTCCTATAAACCACTGACTTGTATCCTTGAAAATGCTGAATTTTATGGTATTTAAAGGAGTAGATGGAGTAGATGGCGACCTATCAAGGAGTAGATGGAGACCTATCAAGACAAGTTGCGTGGGAAAATCATGAGGCAGAAGTGAGTATGGAGTGCTCACCAGCCAGGAGAAGAAAGGAAAAAATGCCAAGGACATGCTTGGGGTTGGTGAGCACAGAGTGAAGCCAGACCAGGAAGAACAGAAGTTTAGACTCTCAGGTTAAAAAAAAAAAAAAGAAAAGAAAGAAAGAGGAGCCATTTAAAAGTTGGTGTGTGGGCTGGTTGCAGTGGCTCATGCAATCCCAGCACTTTGGGGGGCTGCAGCAGGCAAATCATGAGGTCAGGAGTTCGAGACCAACCTGGCCCATGTGGTGAAACCCTGTCTCAACTAAAAATACAAAAATTAGCCAGGTGTGGTGGCACACACCTGTAATCCCAGCTACTCTGGAGTATGAGGCAGTAGAATCGCTTGAACCCAGGAGGCGGAGGTTGCAGTGAGCCAAGATCGCACCACTGCACTCCAGCCTGGTCGACAGAGCAAGACTCCATCTGAAAAAAAAGTTTGGTATGTGGTAGTAATATTATGAAAGCAATGTTCAAATAAGATTAATCTGGTAAAAACATGCATGATGGTTTGAAAGAACTAGGGACTAGAATCTGAAAGTTTGGTTTGGAATCTGTTCATAACTTAGATGTAAGAAAAAATCTTTTCTCTGTCAAGCTAAATAAAAGGGGGTAGAGGATGCAGGGGATTTCAAAAATAGTATTAATAAAAAGTTTCTGAGCATTTTTGATGTTCCAGGTGCTGTGCAAGGCACTTTAAATTTTCCTTACAATAACCCTTGGTTTTAATTACTATCCTTGATTAATGTCAGTTCACTGAGGGCTAGATTGGTTATCTGGTTACACAACTTGTCCTAAGCCATACAGCTGGTATGTGGAAGAACTGGGACTAAAACCTAGATCTAAAAAAAGGAGATCATAAATGCTTCGAAGTTTTTATGTTGAGGTGACTGGAAGAACAGTTGGAAATCCTGGACAGGGAAATGGAAGTTTGAAGGAGATGATTTCAGGGAGCCAGGTAAAGATGAAGAGTGTTTAAAAAGAAATACTGAATTTGGGGTGGAAGCATCATATTCAGTGGAAACGTTTAGAGGGCAATCAGATAAATAAGGCTGGCAGTCTTGTGAGAGGGTCAGATCACACAGAGAAGTCATTAATATAGAGGTGAGACCTAATGGATGGCCCAGAGTCCCCAGATGAGGCGCCCCTTAGGTCACTGTTCCCCAAAGGCAGAAACAGGAAGAAGAGTTATCTAGGGTAACAGAGAAGAAAGGATCAGAGCTGAGAAAATAATCAGATTAGTTAGGCAAGCCAAAAAAAAAAAAAAAAAAGGAAAGAAAGAAACTACTTTAAGAAAGAAAGGTTGGTCAACAGTATCAAATGACACAGAAAAGTTCAGGAAAATAGTGACTGGCAAAAGTTACTCTTAACCTTGTGGAGGACAATTCTAGAGCTTACTGAAAACAGATTTCCAAGAGTTAAAGAAGAAAAAGGGAGGTTTGCCAGGGAAAGGAAAGCAAGAAATAAGACAGTAATTTGGAGGTGCAGCAGACAAGGACATTTTTTAAAGCAAAGGAGACCTAAGAATGAGTGAAGACTATGGAAAATATAAGGGGGATTTTGGTTGATTCGTGGTTATTAGGAAGAACAAAGGAATAAAAAAGAAAATATAAGAGGGAAATATTTGTTTAAAAGATTCCTCACCGGGATAATTCCAAAGATTCAGGAGGAAGTAGGAGAAACCCTTGCCAAGCCAGAAGAAATACACATCAATTTTCAAGGATAGCATTGGCTTGTTGGAAGGCCGTAACCATTTTATAAAAGTAGAAAGACACAAGGGGCTAAAGTAAGTCGGTCACAAACATATTTAAACAAATACTGTCAATATTAGTCAATGAGAGGGTGGGGTTGCTTGGGTTATTGTGTTGATCGGATGGAAGCCCTTCCCAGGTCAGATCTGGGCCAGGATGTAAGAAAGGAAGGATGTGATTGAGCGATTATTTCAGTACAAGTAGGGCGGAGAGTCAGAGATTATTTCAGTACAACTAGGGCGGAGAGTCAGAGGCCGTAGGGAAACCAGCAGTGACAGCACAGAGCTGGGTTTGCCAGCCTCCAGGTGCTGCTGCCACTTGTGATTCACTGGAAATCCACGGGCCAAGAGGCCTGTCCCCACAGCTGCCTTCATCCTACAACACTGGATCAGTGTTTCCTATGAAAACGCTGGGCTTCTCCCTGATTTTTAGTGTTAGTTATTGTCTAGCTGGTTCCTCCTAGTTTTGGGTGGCAGGTAAACTGCTGACTCCCAAACCCATTCTGAGAAATGTTCCCTACCCTTTGTCCTTTATAAGACAGTGTCCTCTTTAAATGCATAAACCCTCTATTCTTTCCCAGGAGTTGCAATTCCACTAAAAGAGCCAAACCAGAAAGTCATCTACAATTTCAATTGCCCTAGGGCCAACTCAGTCCACCTTGGAAGGACAGAAGTGCATTTTATCTATTAGCTCTTAAGAGGGTGCTCTCAGGTGACAGAGAACAGAACAGCAGTTGAACATTGCCATCTGGTGCCTGGGAGGTGTCACTGTAAACCTTCCTCTCCCTTGAACTAAATTCAACAAATAATTCATTAAGAATTTAGGCCTGGTCCAGTGGCTCTCATGCCTGTAATCCCAGCACTTTTGAGAGGCCAGGGCGGGTGGATCACTGGCATCCAGGAGTTTGAGATCAGCCTGGCCAACATGGTAAGACCCTGTCTCCACCAAAAATACAAAAAATTAGCTGGGCATGGTGGTGTGCCCCTGTAGTCCCAGCTACTTGAGAGGTTGAGGTGGGAGGATCGCTTGAGCTCAGGAGGTCAAAGTTGCAGTGAGTTGTGATTGTGTCACTGTGTTCTAGCCTGAACAACAGGGTGAGACTGTCTCAAAAAAAAAAAGAAAAAGAAAAGGAAGAATTTAGGCTGGGTGTGGTAGCTCATGCCTGTATCCCAGTGCTTTGGTTTGGGAGGTCAAGGATCAGTTGAGGCCAGGAGTTCAGATAGGCCTGGGCAACACAGCAAGACCCTGTCTTTAAAATAAAGCAAAACAAATACAAGAGATTAGTAAGCAAATGAAGAAAGTGTCCCTACACCTATGAAAAGATATACTATTGACCAGGGGTGGTGGCTCAGGCCTATAATCCCAGCACTTTGGGAAGCCAAGTCAGGTGAATTGCTTGAGCCCGGGAGCTCAAGACCAGCCTAGGCAACATGAGGAGATCGCCTCTCTACAAAAGATTTTTAAAACTTAGCTGGGCATGGTAGCATCCACCTGTTGTCCTAGCTACTTGGGATGCCGCAGTGGGAGAATCGCTTGAGTCTGAGAGGTCGAGGCTGTGGTGAGCTATAATCACGCCACTGTACTCCAGCCTAGGTGACAGAGCAAGACGCTGTCTCAAAAAAAAAAAAGATAACTCTTTATTTTTAGGTTCCATATCATTTCCATCACCATATAAACAGACTCTACTATCCCCGGTTAAATACATAAAGAAACAAGTCTCTCTTGATCATGTATCTCCCTACATTTTTACTTCTGTGGTTACCTTAAACACAAAACCACTCAAATGAAAGGCCTATATATAATATCTCTACTTTCTCAATTTTCTATTACTTTAAAACTCACCCCCAAATTTGCATTGAAGAAAACATGTCACCTCAAAATATACTTCTTTTTTTCACATCTGCATTGTAGCTGAATCAAAACTGGTTGACATAAAAATTAGTTTTGAGCTGAAGGCAATTAAGATGCAGCAGAGAAAAAGCTCTCTCTATTCAACCTCCTTTTCTGCCTAAATATAGGATATAAATTATCCTTTACTGGAGACCACTCTAGACTCTTATAAGCCCAAACATGACACCAGAGGAATCTGCAAACAAATTTTATTCTGTTAGTTTCCTCCAATACATTTACCTTTCCTTAGAAGTCTAAAGTTGCTTTTCTTTGTCAATTCTCTACACATGTATTATTCTTTGTTCAAGATGCTGTACATGCTGTATAAGTCATTGATTTGAGTTACTTTTCACTGAGATTTATCACAGGTGATGTGCGCTGTATGTATTAATAAACTTGTTTGTTTTTTTGTTATTCTGTCTTTTGTTAAAGATATCCCAGCTAAGAACTACGAGGGATTGAGGAAAAATTATTTTTCCTTCCCAATACCTCTGTTTCTGTCACTCCACTGAATCAGTTTTTTAATGTCACCAGTGATCGTCATGTTGCAAAATAAATGGTACCCTTTCTATCCTCTGCTTTGAATTCCCTCAGTCCTTTGCCTGCTCTTCCTCTCTAAACACACACTCCTCTTGGAGTCTGGACATTGCATCTCTGAGCTTTTCCTCTACCTCTCTGTCCTGGTTTCTCAGTCTTCTTCGCTGGCTCCTCCTCTAGCTGATCTCTGAAGTCAGCATGCTATAGAACTCTGTCCAGGACTTCTTTTCTTTTCTCTGTGCATCCTCTCTCTAGCTGATCTCCTTGTACCTTGAGGTTTAAAATACTATCTCTCTGTTGATGGTTTCCAAACCTCTAGTCAAGACCTGTCCTTGAAGCTCTGGACCTGTAGATCCATGTTTAGTAGTCATTTCAAACTAAAATGTGCAACGTGAGACTCTGGACTTTTCCCAATATCTACTTCTGCCCCACTATTTTTCATCTCATCAGATGATATCAGCATTCAACCCATTTGCTCAACTTACAAACTAGGACTCAGCCTTGATTTTCCACTTTCCTTTACTGTCCATCTGCAATGACTAATTTAACACGACATCCGGTTGGTCTGTCACTAAAACAGATCCCAAATTTATTCACTTCTCTCCACCCCCACCCTAGTCTTAGCTACTGTCTTCTCACTTATATTATTTATTCAGTAGCCTCCTAAGTGGCCTCTCTGGTCGTTCCCCGTCCAATTCATTTTTCTACATGGCAGCCAGAGTGATTCTTTAAATCTGTAAATCACAACACTTATGCTTCTCTTAGTAACATCGATAGCTTTCCATCACACTTAGAATAGAAGCCGAACTCCTTAAAATGGCTTGAAAGGCCTCACAGGATCTAGCCCATCTACCTTGCTGAACTCTTGCTCACTGTATCCAGTCATTCAGGACTCCTTATTCTTTCATCTTAGCACATGCCATTCCCTCTGCCTCCAGGCTTTTCCCTGCCTCTTCCTGTGGCTTTTTATTTCTCAGCCCCAGTGTCATCCCTCAGCAAGGCTTTTCCTAGCCAGGCAGTGTGTAGTAGCCTTTACCACCCTGCATCCCCACCGCCCCATTATTTTCTATTTCCTTATTTGCTTTTTTTCTCTTATAAAACGTATCAAGACTTCAACATTACCATATTTGTTTGTTAGCTTATGGTATCATTTGGCTTTGTGTCCCCACTCAAATCTCATCTCAAATTGTAATCCCCTCAATGTCAAGGGAGGGGAAGTGATTGGATCATGAGGGCAGTTCCTCCATGCTGTTCTCATGATGGGGAAAGAGTTTTCACCAGATCTGATGGTTTTATAAGTGTCTGCTTGCACTTGCTTGCACTCACTCTCCTGCCTCCATGTGAAGAAGGCTGCCTTTGCTTAAATTCTGCCATGATTGTATGTTTCCTGAGGCCTCCCCAGCCATGTGAAGCTGTGAGTCAATTGAAGCTCTTTTCTTTATTAATTACCCAGTCTCAAGTATCTCTTTATAGCAGTGTGAAATGGACTAATACAGCTTATTTGTCTCCATCCCAGCCAGCCTTCCTTTCCACCATTATGGGAACCCCTTGAAAGGAGAGACTTTCCAGTTCCATGCACTAACACCATTCCAGCTCTGTGGGCACAATTCATGTCATGATCATGTGAACAGAGGTCCCTGAGGCTCCCAGCCTTGGTCTAGTTTGTTTGCAGCCATATCCTCCAAGCACCAAGCACAGTACCTGCTACATGACTGATGCTCAACAAAAATTTGATAAATGAATGAAAGAATGAAAGGGTGCATATCTTGGATTCTATGCCACTAAGAACTGAAACTCTTGAAGACTATTAGAACCAAGAGCATCAGTATGACATATAAATATTGATGTGCTTCTAGGTCCGCGTGCTTATTTTGTAGTGTGCCTCTGATCTTTGAGCTGTAACCAAGTATATCAATGTGCGTAGATCCTGTCCTCATCTTCTTCATAGACACTGTCCTTCCATTTTGTCTACTATCTTTGATTAGTCAACCCTGGCCCTTTGCAACCTAGCCTCATCCTTCATTCTCCCATGACTTCATCTCCTATTTCCCATTGAAATTGAAGCCATCAAGGAATAACTACCTTGATTTACTCTACCAAACTTTCAGGTCTATCAAAATCCATACAAATGGCCTATCCTCCTCTCCTGCCATTAGGCAGATGAGGTGTTCATGTTCTTTCAAAGATTAATCCATCTGTGCCCGCATCCCATTTCCTCCTACTGTCAATAGATTCTCCAGTGTTTTCTCCTGCATCTTTAAACTCTCTCCTTGACCCAGAGGATTCTTATATGCATGTAAATGTGCCCAAGTCTTTCCCATCATTTGAGAGGCTAGAGAAGAGATCAGAAAGCCCTCCTTAGACTTCACTATCTCCTTTGCTGTTGTTCTCTCCTTCATAGTCAAACTTCTCCAAAACATTTTAAGCATTGTCTATACTCACTGTCTTCATTTCCTTGCCACTGTCTTACTATTTTTAATTTTTGTGGGTACATAGTAGGTGTATATATTTATGTAGTACATGAGATATTTTGATGCAGGCATGCAGTGCATAATGATAACATCATGGAAAATGAGGTATCCGTCTCCTCAACCATTTATCCTTTGTATTACAAGCAATCCAATTATATTCTTTTAGCCATTTTTAAATGTACAATTAAATTATTATTGACTTTAGTCATGCTGTTGTGCTGTCAAACAGTAGGTCTTATTCATTCATCCTTTTTTTTTTTTTTTTTTTAGATGGGGTCTCACTCTGTTGCCCAGGCTGAAGGGTAGTGGAATGATCTCAGCTCACTGCAACCTCTGCCTCTGGGGCTCAAACCATCCTGCCACCTAAGCCTCTCGAGTAGCTGGGACTGCAGGTGTGCATCATCATGACTGGCTAATTATTTTGTATTTTTTGTAGAGATACGGTTTCACCATGTTGCCCAGGTTAGTCTTGAACCCCTGAGCTCAAGTTGTCCACTGATCTTGGCTTCCCAAAGTGCTGAGATTACGGGCATGAGCCACCGATCCTGGCCTTCTTCATTTTTTCTATTTTTTGTGTGTCTATTAACTATCTCTACCTCCCATGTCACCACCCCCTGCACCAACCCCAGCCACTACTCTTCCCAGTCTCTGAATAACAAACCTTCTGTTCTCTGTGTCCATGAGTTCAATTGCTTTGATTTTTAAAACCCACAGGTAAGTGAGAACATGCAGTTTGTCTTTCTGTCTCTGGCTTATTTCACTTAACATATTGACCTCCAGTTCCATCCATGTTATTGCAAATGGCAGGATCTCATTCTCTTTTTTTATGGTTGAACAGTACTTCATTGTGCATATGTACCACATTTTCTTTATCCATGCATCTGTTGATGGACACTTAAGTTGTTTCCAAATCTTGGCTATTGTGAACAGTGCTGCAACAAACACAGGACTCTGCAGACATTTATTCAATACTGATTGCCTTTCTTTTGGGTATATAACCAGCAGTGGGATTACTGGATTAAATGGTAGCTCTATTTTTACTTTAGTGAGGAACCTCCAAACTGTTCTCCATAGTGGTTGTACTAATTTACATTCCCAGCCAGAGTGTACGAACGTTCCCTTTTCTCCACATTTCACCAGCATTTGTTATTGCTTGTCTTTTGGATATAAGCCATTTAACTGGCTTTTTTTCGAGAAAGTTTTTAATTTTCTTATTTTCTTCATTGACCCATTGGTCATTCTGGAGCACACTGTTTAATTTTCATGTGTTTGCATAGTTTACCAAATTCATCTTGTTATTGGTTTCTAGTTTTGTTCCTTTTGCTCAGCTTGATATTATTTTAATTTTTTGAATGTGTTAAGACTTGTTTTTGTTTTTGAGATGGTGTCTCACTCACCCATGCTGGAGTGCAGTGGCATGATCTCGGTTCACTGCAACCTCTGCCTCCTGGGTTCAAGCGATTCTCCTGCACCAGCCTCCCAAGTACCTGGGATTACAGGCATGTACCACCATGCCCAGCTAATTTTTTGTATTTTTCATAGAGATGGGGTTTCATCATGTTGGCCAGACTGGCCTTGAACTCCTCACCTCAAGTAATCACCTGTTTTGGCCTCCTAAAGTGCTGGAATTACAGACATGAGCCACCACACTCAGCCCAAGACTTGTTTTTCCATCTATTGTATGTCTATCCTTGAGAATGATTAATGTGCTGAGGAAAACAATGGGTATTCTGGAGCCACTGGATGAAATGCTCTTTAAATATCTATTTGATCCATTTGGTCTATAGTGCAGATTAAGTCTGATGTTTCCTTTGTTGATTTTCTGCTGGGTGACCTATCCAATGCTGAAACTGGGGTGTGGAAGTCCAGCTATTATTGTATTGGGGTCTATCTCTCTTTTTAGCACTGATAATATTTCCTTTATATATGTGAGTACTCTAGTGTTGGGTGCATAGATATTTACAATTGTCATATTCTCTTGCTGAATTGACCTCTTTATTATTATATAGTGATACCATTTGTCTCTTCATATAGTTTTTGTCTTGAAATCTATTTTGTCTCATATAACTATAGGTACTCCTATTCTTTCTGGTTTCCATTGGCATGGAATATTTTTTTCACTTTCTTCATTAGTCTATGTGTGCCTTTCTAGGTGAAGTATGTTTCTGGTAGGCAACAGATCAATGAGTCTTTTTCTTTTTTTAATTCAGCTACTCTGTGTCTTCTGATTAGAGAGTTTAGTTCATTTACATTCCCTGTTATTATTGATAAGTAAGACTTACTCCTGTTATTTTGTTATTTGTTTTCTGGTTGTTTTGTTTTCTTCTATTCCTCCTTTCCTTTTTGTCTTTCTTTAGCGAAGTAATTTTCTCTGGTGATATGAGTTAGTTTCTTGCTTTTTATTTTTTTGTGTATTTGTTGTATGCATTTTGCTTTGTGAGGTTACCATGAAGCTTGCAACTACTATCTATAACCCATTATTTTCAGCTGATAACAACTTAACACTGTTTAACAAACAAACAAAAATGAAACTAATAAAAACTCTATGCCTTAATTGCATTCCCTCCACTTTTTAATTTTTCTTGTTTCTATTTATATCTTATTCTACTGTCTATGCCTTGAAACATTGTGGTAGTTCTTGTTTTCAATGAGTTCATTATTTGGTCTTTCTACTTATGATAAGAATAGTTTATATATCACAGTTACAGTGTTATAACTTTCTTTGTTTTTCTGTGTGTTTACTATTACCAGTGAGTTTTGTACCTTCCAGTGATTTCATATTGCTCATTAATGTCCTTTTCTTTCTGACTAAAGAACTCCCTTTAACAATTCTTGTAGAACAGGTTTAGTGTTGATGAAACCCCTCAGCTTTGTTTGCTTGGGAAAGTCCTTACTTCTCCTTCATGCTTGAAGGATATTTTCACTGGATACACTATTCTAAGGTAAAGTTGTATTCCTTCAGCACTTTAAATATGTCATGCCACTCTCTCCTGGCCTGTAATGTTACCACTGAAAAGTCTGCTGCCAGATGTACTAGAGTTCCATTGTATGTTATTTGTTTTTCTTCTCTTGTTGCTTTTAGAATCCTTTCTCTATCCTTGATCTTTGGGAGTTTGTTTTTTTAAATTATTTGAAGTAATCTTCTTTAGGCTAAATCTGCTTGGTGTTCTAGAACCTCTTATACTTGGATATTGGTATCTTTCTCTAGGTTTGGGAAATTCTCTGTTATTATCCCTTTGAACAAACTTTCTACCTCTGTCTCTTTCTCTACCTCCTCTTTAAGGCCAATAACTCTTAGATTTACCCCTTTGAGGCTATTTTCTAGATCCTGTGGGTGGCTTTATTGTTCTTTATTCTTTTTTCTTTTGTCTTCTCTGATGGTATATTTTCAAATAGCCTGCCCTCAAGCTCACTATTTCTTTCTGCTGCTTGATCAATTCTACTACTAAAAGACTAACGCATTCTTCAGCATGCCAATTGCATTTTCAGCTCCAGAATTTTTGCTTGATTCTTTTTATTTCAATCTCTTTGTAAATTTATTTGATAGAATTCTGAATTCTTTCTCTGTGTTATCTTGAATTTATGTGAATTTCCTCAAAACAGCTATTTTGAATTTTCTGTCTGAAATGTCATATATTTATGATTCTCTAGGATTAGTCCCTGGTGCCTTATTTAGTTCACTTGGTGAGGTCATGCTTCCCTGGAATGTCTTGATCCTTGTAGCTGTTCATCTGTGCCTGAGCATTGAAGAATTAGGCATATATTGTAGTCTTCACTGTCTGGGCTTCATTGTACCCATCCTTCTTGGAAAAGCTTTCCAGATGTTTGAAAAGACTTGAGGGTTGTGATCTAAGCTGTATCTGCTTTAGGGGGCACTCCAAGGTCAGCAATGCTGTGGTTCTTGCAGATTTGTACAGGTATTATGTTGATGGTCTTTGATAAGATCTGGGAGAATTATCTGGATTTCAGGCATAGATTCTTGTTCTCTTCCCTTACTTTTTCACAAACAAATGAAGTCTCTCTCTCTCTCTCTGTGCTGAGCCGCCTGATGCTGGAGGTGGAGTTATACAAGCACCCCTGTGGCCACCATCACTATGACTGTTTGAGTCAGACCTAAAGCCTGCAATGCACTCAGTCTCACCCAAGGTCTGCTGTAATCACTCCCTGACTACTGACTATGTTTGCTCAAGACCTTGGGGCTCTACAATAAGGAGGTGGCAAAGCCAGCTAGGCCTGTGTCCTTCTTTTCATGGTGGCGGGTTATCCCAGCCCTGAGCAGGTCCACTGGTGCCATCTGGGAACTAGAGATTACAGTCAAAAATCTTGGAAGTCTACCTAGTGTTCTATTATACTGCAGTTGAGCTGACACTCAAACCACAGATACAGTCCTTCCCACTCTTCCCTCCCCTTTTCCAAAGGCAGAGGAGCCTCACCCTGTTGGCACCACCACCACAGCCCCACAAGGACTACTGAGACTACTGTGGATATTTCCTTAGGGTACAAGGGCTCTTCAGACAATTTGTGGTGAGAGCTACCTGGCTTGGCACTCATCCTTCCAGGCAGTGAGCTCCCCGCTGGCCCCAGGCAGGTCCAGCAATGATATCCAAGAGCTAAGTTTTAGAATCAGGAATCCCTAAGAGCCTACTTGGTGCTCTACTGTACTGTGGCCGAGCTGGTACCTAAGATATCAGACAAAGGCCCCTTTACTTTTCCCTCGGCTTTTGTCAAGCAGAAGGAGTCTCACCCCATAACCACCACAGCCCGGAATGTGCTGAGTCGCACCTGAAGCCAGCAAATCTCAGAGGCTCACCCAAGGCTCTCGACATAGTACTTGGGTAGTGCTGCTGTTTATCCAGGGCTCAAGGGCTCTTCAGCTAGCAGGTGATGAATCCTGTCAGGACTGGGTCCTTTCGTTCGAGGCAGCAGGTTCTCTTCTGGCCTAGGACATGTCTAGAAATGCCATCTGGGAGTAAGTCCTGGAAAGAGGGCTTGACAACTGTGACTGGTTCCCTCTTCTGTTGTGACTGAGCTGGTATTCAAGATGCAAGACAAAATCCTCAACACCCTTCCCTCTCCTCTCCTCAAGTGGAAGGAAGGTGTCTCTTTTGGAGCTGTGAACTGTGCAGCCTGGGGGTAGGGGAGGGGTGATGCCAGCGTTCCAATAGATGCCCGGGCTGGTGTCTCAGTAGGTTGCATCATGCTGTCTAGTGATTCTGGGCCCAGTTTAGCACTAGGACTTATGTAAAAGTTGCGGTTCCTGTGGTCTAGACTGCATTTCAATTTTAGTTAGAGACACAGAGCACTTTAGCTTGTAGTGGTGATTGCAGGGATTGGCAATTCCCCTCTGGTTAAGGCTGATTTAAATGCTCCCTCTGTAGGTGGGCATCAGCTGAGTTTGGTCCAGTTTTCCTTTCTGAATTTTAGTCTTTATAAAGGTGTTTTCTAGTGTAAATAGCTGTTAAATTGATGACCTTGTGGGGTTGCGGGGAGGTGGTGGGGAGGTTGGGAAGGATGATCAGTAGAGACATTTATTCCACCATCTTGCTCCACTGTCTTATGATTGAACCCATTTCCTCATTGTTTATACCTCCTTCCTCCACTGGAATGACTCATGTTGTGGTTTGAATTATTTCCATGTCACTAAATTCAAAGGACATTTTAAATCCTCGTCTTTCTTGATTTCTTGGCAGCTTATGATACTGGTAACCACTTCCTCCCTGCAACAGTCCCTTGCCTTCTGTGTCACCCTATTTTCCTGGTCCTACTTTGCTTTTTCTCAGACCCCTTGCTGGGTCATCTTCATCATCATGATCATGATTAGGTGGCGTCTTTGAGGCATCTGTCTGAACACCCTTCTCTTATTCAAGGATCTCCTTCTAGGAGTCTCATCCATCACAAAATCCTGTTGTTACACTGAAGAAACAGTGTCTGTCCCATCCACTCTCCTACTCTAGCTTTTGTTTGTTTGTTCTTTGTTTTGAGAAAGGGTCTCACTCTATTGTCCAGGCTAGAGTGCAATGGTGTGATCACAACTCACTGCGGCCTCAACCTCCTGGGCCCAGGCCATCCTCCTTCCAAGTATCTGGGACCAGAGTCCTGTGCCACCATACCCAGCTAATTTTCAAATTTTTTGTAGAGATGGGGTCTTCCTATGTTGTCCAGGCTTGTCTCAAACTCCTGGGCTAAAGCAATCCTCCCCATTCAGCCTCCCAAAGTGCTGGGATTACAGATGCGAGCCACTGTGCCTGCTGGCTTGTTTTATCCTTAACACCAGTGTGTGGCACAAAAGTAGACACCTGATAAATGTGTGTTGAATGATTGACTGAATGAAAGGCTAGTACCCTTTCATTTATGACTTCCTTAGGATTATCTGAAAAATTCTCAGGTTTTCAATCATCTTTGTGCCATCTACCTTTGACATTTTTCTTCTAGTCTTCTTCCTTTCATAATGTTTACTTTTTTCCTTTCATCTTTGGGATAATGGCATTCTCCATGTAATGCCACAGACTACTCTCCCTTAATTTTGTCTGAGTTTAGCTTTTAAAGTATATCCCTTCCAACCAAAACATTCATCTTCATATTCTAAGTATAGGAAAGTCTCCTTTTATAATAGGACTTTGTATTTTCAAGCCACAGAATTCCTTGACATCCATCCTTAAAGCCTATAAATGCTTTTAATTGCAGGCTTCCATTGCCCTTTTCACTTTTTTTTTTTCTTTTTTTGAGACAGAGTCTCACTCTGTTGCCAGGCTAGAGTGAAGTGTCCTGATCTCGGCTTACTGCAACCTCTGCCTCCCGGGTTCAAGCGATTCTCTTGGCTCAGCCTCCTGAGTAGCTGGGACTACAGGTGTAGGCCACCACCCCCAGCTAATTTTTGTATTTTTAGTAGAGATGGGATTTCACCATGTTGCCCAGGCTGGTCTTGAACTCCTGACCTTGCGATTTGCCCGCGTTGGCCTCCCAAAGTGCTGGGATTACAGGTGTGAGCCACCGTACCTGGCTGACCTTTTCATTTTTGAAGGAGGTGAACATACTCAATAACTGCATTTCTGAGATTTAATCACTTCTCCTAAATGTTTTTTTAGTATGTGAGAAAAGGAAAAGAAGGCACTTCCTCCCTTTCCCCATAACTTTAAGTCTGTTCATTTGTTGCCTGCATATGATGGTACTAATTTTATTGTTTATAGCACAGATTATTAGTTGGGATAGTGTTGCTAATCAGCAGGATTACTGTGCCTTAAAGTTTGTGCCTATAGACAGTATGTTTTCTTTCTTTCTTTCTTTGAGGTGGAGTTTCACTCTTGCTGCCCAGGCTGGAGTGCAATGGCACGATCTCAGCTCACCGCAACCTCCACCTCCCAGGTTCAAGCAATTCTCCTGCCTCAGCCTCCCGAGTAGCTGGGATTATAGACACACACCACCATGCCTGGCTAATTCTGTATTTTTAGTAGAGATGGAGTTTCACTGTGTTGGTCAGACTGGTCTTGAACTCCTAACCTCAGATGATCTGCCCACCTCGGCCTCCCAAAGTGCTGGGATTACAGGCGTGAGCCACTGTGCCCGGGTGACAGTATGTTTTCTGGTGGTAAGTATCCTATACCCAGGGCAGGCTCAACACCTTCCTCCCTTCCATTCCATGTGGCTTCCAGTGTCTCAGGGCCCTATTATTTGGGCAAAAGAAATGAGATCTTGCCTAAGATCTAGGCAGAAACTACATTCTCCAATCCAGGTAGGGACCACTTCCCTCTCTGTAGGAGTATGAAGTGCTTGTACAGCTGTTAATGAAGTAGAACGTTGTTTTGCATTTTGGGTTTTCTTTTCATGTGGTTAGAGTCAACTGAGTAGGATGATGCTTGGCAGTGCAGGACCTAAGTATTTCTGGGTCTCTTGTTTAATATACTCAAAATAAGAGTATAAACTTTTACCTCCAACCTCTAATAACACACTTGTTTCTTTAGGAACCCAGAATCGTAATTTCAGAGCTTATACCATAAGGGTTTTGCTCCTTGGAAGAATCTTTAAAATAAATAATAGAAAAGTCTTAATAACTCTTCCAGTCTGTCTACACTAAAACAGAACAGGATTATTTCCTGCATTAGGTCCAGCTAATGTTTTATCTGATTTAATTTTTAATATTTTGGATGATGACTTTCACAATTTCCCTGAGGAGGCCCTTTCATAATTTAATATTTATCTTCCAGACAGGGAGTATTTCCAGTAATCAACCTAAATTTAAAAATTTTATTTTGTTCTCTTGGAGATTAAATATTTCCTCTCTGTGAAAAGTTAAAATTTTCAAATATGGTATTAATATACCAAACAATTCTCCAGTATGCAATCTATTTCTTTAGTTTCTTCAAAGAAATTAATAGTCCTAACCATTTATTGTTGTTCTTCAGAGATAGGAGTCTCATGATTTTGTCCAGGCTGGTCTTGAACCTTCAGGCTCAAGCTCAAGTAATCTAACCTGGGGCTCCTGAGTATCTGAGATTGCAGGTGGGAACCACCATGCTTGTTCCTAGCCATTTATTTTTATTGCTTTTCTGAATACAGATCATTTTCTTCTATCCTTTTATTATCTATATGAACCAAATTTTCTACTTGTGGTCTCCTTTTGAAAAGAAAAAACTGGCTATTTTTTTTTTTTTTTTCTGAGACAGAGTCTTGCTCTGTTGCCAGGCTGGAGTGCAATGGCACGGTCTCAGCTCACTGCAACCTCTGCCTCCTGAGTTCAAGTGATTCTTCTGCCTCAGCCTTTTGAGTAACTGGGACTACAGATGTGTGCCACCATGTCCAGCTATTTTTGTATATTTAGTAGAGATGGGGTTTCACCATGTTGGCCAGTATGGTCTTGATCTCTTTAACTCGCGATCCACCTGCCTTGGCCTCCCAAAGTGCTGGGATTACAGGCATGAGCCACTGTGCCCAGCTAAAATTGGCTATTTTTTATGGTGTTTTTTTTTTTTTGTGATAAAATGCACATAACATAAAATTTACCATTTTAATTTTCTTGTTGTTTTAACCTTTTATAATTGAAAATTTTAAACATTTACAAAAGCTGAAAAAAATACTATTCAACTTGAACAATTATTAATACATGGCCAGTCTTTTAAAAATTATTTTAACTTTCCTTTTTTTATTGTTATTTTTTGAGACAGAGTCTTGCTCTGTTGCCCAGGATGGAGTGCAGTGGCACAACTACAGCTCACTGTAGCCTCAACCTCCCTGAGCTCAAGAGATTCTCTTGCCTCAGCCTCCTGAGTAGCTGAACCTACAGGCCTATGCCACCATGCCTGGTTGATTTTTGTACATTCTGTAGAGGCAGGGTTTTGCCATGTTGCCCAGGCTAGTCTTGAACTTCTGAGTTTAAGCAAACCACCAGCCTCGGCCTCCCAAAGTGTTGGGATTACAGGCGTGAGCCACCACGCCCAGCCAATAATCATTTTAAATGTACATTTCAGAGGCATTAAGTACATTCACATTGTTGAACCACCATCACCAGTCTCCATCTCCAGAGTCTTTCATCTTCCTAAACTGAAACAACTGAAACTCTATTCTTTTAAACAGTAAGTCCTCATTCTCCCAACCCCAGTTCCAGTAGAAAGTAGAACCACTATTCCATTTTCTGTTGCTATGAATTTGACTATTTTAGGTACTTTAAGTTCATTCTTGGTTTTTCAAAAGAAATAACACTTCTGAACTTTAACATGCGGTAATTTTAAGTGACAGAAATAACAATAACCTTATTACAGCTGTATTGATTCAAGGATGATATGAGAATAGTAAACAACTGGCATGACAGGGGCACTGGGCAACTGGAACGAAGCCCAGCCCAGTCAGAGTGGATGATTGATGGGCCAGACCAGAGTGCACAGCTGCACGGCAACCCTTTATCTATTACATAACTCACCCTAATGTTGCTATTTGCTTTGTGGCATTTTTAGATATTTTCTTTTCATTTAATAGTTATGCGGCTGACTTTACTGGCTCACTGGATTTTTTGCAGACCTAGTGAAATTATAAATTCCTTAAAGTACATGGGGGGAGAAACACAATATCTCTCTCTATATATACATATATCTCAAGGAGAATGCTGTCCGCGGCACACCACAGAAAATTCCATTGAAGTAGTCCCATGGATGACAGAATTGAAAACCTGGCATAAAAAGCATTTTGATCTATAAATTCTAACAGGAGTTAGGAGTTAGAATTTGTGGTGATAAGCAAAAGAAACACATTTTTACAAAGACTCCTAAGAGATAGTAGCCTGGTGGGGAAGTCAGAGTATAATTTTCAAATCATGACTTTCATATAAATATATAGTAAACACATGTTAAAAATTTATTTAACTCATTAATGAGTAAAGCAGCAGAATGGCACAGTTGATCCAAAGAGAATCTAGAAAGCTGATATATAGGATTGGTGGGGGAAAAAAAATACTCCTCAAAAAGATGGCAAAATTAGATACAAGACTGGTAAATGTCCTACAGGGTAATAAAACCATAACCTTTGAGGTTATCTTATTAACTAGACAAAAATCATTATCAGTTTTCACAAGGTAATATTAGACTTTACAGAGTTTAGGCTCCAATCATCAGTAAATGGTAAATCAAACAAGATTATATTTTCTAGAAAATCTAGTCTTAGGCAGACTTGTTAGATAATGATCTATTATGATACTGAAAGACCACACACTACTTTCTGTTTTATTTGTACATTTTGGACTTAAAAAAAATGTATGGAAAACATGGCTCCTCAAATTTCCCCTCTATCGTTACTAAAGACACATTGACTTGGTGGAAAATTCTTCCTACCAGAATGAAGTCCCTATTGCTTGGGAGAAGACCTGAATGGAGGCTTGTCAAACTTTTTGTACCTCTAATCATGTTGCCCAGAAACTCCAGCATTAGATAGTTACAAAATCTAACTTTAGACAGCTATATTATTTGCCTTTAAGAGTCATGGTATCTAGATCTAACATTTGGGTATGAGATATAAATTCTTGCTATGCTACCAGTGCCATGGAAATACTGCAAAAACAGTACTACAAACACCCATATATCCTTGGCTTAGATCCACTAATTGTTAACATTTTATAAATTTATCTCTTTTTTCACACTCCCATAAATATATTTTCCTGAATCATTTGAAAATTAGCGTATCATGAAATCACTTTTAAATACTGTAGTGTGTACTAAAAACAAGGACTTTGTAGTGGATACTACAAAACTCTACCCAGATCCCGATTGAGGAATGCAGAGCTCATTGCCCCATATTTTTTGGAGTACCAGCAGACGGCCCCTAGCTTCTCTGGAAATTGTCTTGGCTGAAGAGACCCTGAGCCCAAGGTCACACCCCGCCTCCCTATCAGGGCCGTCTGTATCCGACGACTGATTGACGTGCAGCTCTAAAGGCCTGGATTGCTTTCTTACTCGGGAGACCTAAAGGGCCAGCCCAGCTTCAGCTCCCCAAACGTATCAGCTGAGGCCTTTCTTGAGTCTGCGTTGCAAACTTTCTTTTTGCCCAATTCTGCCTGGCTTTCTTCCAGTCTCTTTCACAGGGGTTGATCCCAAGAGCACTTCCTCATAAAATTCCTGCACAACAATCTCCATTTTACAATCTGCTTCTCAGGAATCCCACCTGTGCATTTGGTGCCAGAAGGAGCTTGAAAGAGCTGAAACTATTATCGGTTTTAGTGAGTCATTCCAGAATCTTAGCATCATGACGATTAAAAAGATTTTCTCATGTTAGACTCAAAACTCTCCTGTTTCAACAGACTTTAAGATATATTAAACGAAAAAACTAACATACAGAATGTTGCATATCATGAGCTTCCATTTTCAAAAAAAAACAAAATGGAGAAATTTACATATATGCTTACATTTTAATAGAATATCTTTGTAAGGATGTAAAAGAAACAAGTGACAGAGGTTGCCTCTGGAAGAGAAGGGGCTTGGGAATAGGGGAAATAGAGGACTTATTTTTCCTTGTAAGCCCTTCAATAACATTCTAATTTCTACCATGCATTGTATGACCCCCACCTTTTTTTTTTTAAGGAATGGAGGAAACATCATAAAACAAAATGATAGTGATTGCTAATTCTGGGTGGTAGAAATGTAGGTTTTGTTGTGCTTTGTGTAGTTATTAAAATTAAAATTTCAAAAACCAAAAGCCCATTAAAAAAAATTTTTTTTAAGAGGCAGAGTCTTGCTCTGCTACCCAGGCTGAGTGCAGTGGTGCCATCATAGCTCACTGCAGCCTCAAGCTCCTGGGCTCAAGCAATACTCTTGCCTCAGTCTCCCAAGTAGCTAGATCTACAGGTATGCACCACCATGCCTGGCTGATTTTTTATTTGTTTTGATAGAGACAGGGATCTCACTACATTGCCCGGGCTGGTCTCAAGTGATCCACCCATCTTTGCCTCCCAAAGTGCTGGGATTACAGTCATAAGCCACCAGGCCCAGCCCCATCTGTTTTAACTTAATTTATTTTTTCTTGTGAATGAACAGCCCATCCTACTTATTAAAACACTTCATTTATTTGAAAATAGTAATCAAATAATTTCTTAGCCTTTTCTTCTACAAGCTTATAGAATGAGGATCAAATCAATAGATAATAAAGTATTGCAACAAAAGTTTTAAGTATCTTAACTGCTTAATTTAAAGCAATAATTTATCTATTGATTTGATCATCTTTGTCATTTTTTTAGAACCTTAAGCACATTCATTATATAATTTTTTAGAGTGCTTTTAGGTTCACAGCAAAAATTTAGAGAAAAACACAAAGATACCCCATATGCCCTCTGCCTCCACATATGCATAGATTCCCTAATTAGCAACATCTTCCACCAGAGTGCTACTTTTGTTACAATTGATGAACCTACATTGATACACCATTATTACCCAATGTTCATAGTTTACATTAGGATTCACTCTTGGTGTTGTATATTCTATGGGTTTTGACAGATGTATAATGACTTGTATCCACCATTATAGTATCATCCAGGGTATTTTCACCTCCCTAAAAATCTTCTGTGTTCTGCCTGTTCATTCCTCCCTCCAAGCTCCTCCCCACTAACCCTTGGCAACCACTAATTGTTTTTTTGTTTGTTTGTTTGAGACAGAGTTTCACTCTTGTTGCCCAGGCTGGAGTGCAATGGTGCGATCTTGGCTCACCGCAATCTCTACCTCCCGGGTTGAAGCGATTCTCCTGCCTTAGCCTCCCAAGTAGCTGGGATCACAGGCATGTGCCACCATGCCCGGCTAATTTTGTATTTTTAGTAGAGACAGGGTTTCTCCATGTTGGTCAGGTTGGTCTTGAACTCCCGACCTCAGGTGATCCGCTTGCCTCGGCCTCCCAAAGTGCTGGGATTACAGGCATGAGCCACTGTGCCCACCTGATCTTTTTATTTTCGCCATAGTTTTGCCTTTTCCAGAATGTCATACGGTCGGAATCATAATATGTAGCCTTTTCAGATTAGCTTCTTGCAGTTAGTAATATGAATTTAAATTTCTTCTATGTCTTTTTTTTTTTTTTTTTGAGATGGGGTCTCACTCTGTTACCCAGGCTGGAGTACAGTGGTGCAATCTTGGCTTACTGCAGCCTTGAACTCCTGGACTCAAGCAATCCTCCCACCTTAGCCTCCTGAGTAGCTGGAACTACAGGTGTGCACCACTACAGCTTGCTAATTTTTAAAATTATGTGTAGAGATGAGGTCCCACTGTGTTGCCCAGGGTGGTCTCAAACTCCTAGGTTTAAGCAATCCACTTGCTTCAACCTCCCAAAGTGCTGGGACTACAGGCATCAGTCACCATGCCTGGCTTCCATGTGTTTTCACAGCATGATAACTCATTTCTTTTTCTGTGCTGAAAAATATGCCATTGTCTGGTTATACCAAAATTTATTTATCTAGTTACCTATTGAAGGACATCTTGGATGCTTCCAAGCTTTGGCAATTATGAGTAAAGGTACTATAAACAACCGTGTTCAGGTTTTTGTGTGGACGTAGTTTTCAACTCCCTTGGATAAGTAACAAGGAGCTTAATTGTTGGATTGCATGGTAAGAGCATGTTTGGTTTGGTGAGACACTACCAAACTGTCTTCCAAAGTGACCATTTTGCATTCCTACCAGCAGTGAACGAGACTCTCTGTTGCTTCACACACTATCTCTTTCCAAAGTATGATGATCAAAACCAGATATAATGCTGTCCACCAAAAATCTAAATAATGCAAAGGACAGAGCTGATTTTTTATTAACTGCCCACCTTGCAGGATCATGTTCGGTTAATGCTCAGTAACATTTTCATTGAATGTGAGCATAATCTGAAATTTTGATTAATCTGTTGGGATTTTCTTGACAAAGAAAGTAAAGTCTTCAAAACCATAGGCCTACTCTTAGCTTACTGCACAAATCAAAGCAAAGTACATCCTCTGTGTGGGCAGGCAGAGGCACATGGAGAGAAAGTGCTGAGAAAGGTAGGCACATTCCTCTTTCAGAACTCACCATTACATCAGCCAGACCTCCTCTCAGGGCAAAAAGGTGAGAGTGGAGGAGAGCTGTTATAGGGAGTAAATATATTAATACAGTAAAATATTAAATTATTTTCTATTACATATTATACATAGTATATATTATTTTTATATAATAGTTATATGTTATGTTGCACATTATATAAATATATTAAATTACAGTATGATAAATTGTATTAAATAAAATCAAATTGTATTAATATAAATGTATAAGTGTTATATGTTAATAATTATACATTTATACTAATTACTAATATAGTAAATGAATTAATACAGAGAAATCACTTAAAAGACAGCTAGAAGCTGGGTATGGTGGCTCACACCTGTAATTCAACACTTTGGGAAGCTGAGGTGGGAAGATTACTTGAGCCCAGGAGTCTGAGACCATCCTGGGCAACATAGGGAGACCCTTATCTCTACAAAAAATTAAAAATTACCTGGGCATGGTGGTGCATGCCCAGAGTCCTAGCCCCTCAGGAGGCTGAGGTGGGAGGATCCCTGGAGCCCAGGAGATGGAGGCTGAAGTGAGAGCTGTGATCATCCACTGCTCTCCAACCTGGGCAAGAGAGTGAGACCATGTCTCCAAAAAAAAAAAAGGAGAGTGAGAGCTAGGCATGTAGTATGTGTTCAGTAAATGTTGGCTATTATTTATCTTTGTATCTCCAACATTTAGTGATATGGTTTGGCTCTGTGTCTCTACCCAAATCTCATCTTGAATTGTAGTTCCATAATTCAATGAGTTATGGGAGGGACTTGGTGGGAGATAATTGAATCATGGGAACGGTTTTGCCCATACTGTTTTGTGGTAGTAAATAAGTCTCACAAGATCTGATGGCTTTATCAGGGGTTTCTGCTTTCACTTCTCTCTCATCCTCTCTTGCTGCCACCATGTAAGAAATGTCTTTCACCTTCTGCCATGATTGTAAGGTCTCCCTAGCCACGTGGAACTGTGAATCCATTAAACCTATTTTTCTTCCAAGTCTTGGGTACGTCTTTATCAGCAGCATGCAAATGGATTAATAAACTTAGCATTGTGTAGCCATCTCTTTATTTGCTAGGAGTAGACTGTTTCTTATTCACTCCTCTGGTTTTTGTGAGAAAGGAATTTCCCAAAAGACTCGCCCTCTTTTGCTGCCTCGTATTCCTCCCTATGGAGTTGGAGTGGGCCGCTCAGCTAGTGAATAAGGGAAAGGATCTTGAGGCTGGTGGTGGTAGGGGCATAGCCTGGCCCCACTGTCTTCTCCTCCCTTGGACACATATTCTATTCTTCCTCTTGGGGGCGACTTTCATGGGAGCCCATCCAGTGGGCATGTGTGTAGAATTTCCAGCACAGTGGGGACTGGGTGAATGAGGCTGCCTGATTGGGAGTTTTTACTGGGGACACCAATGTTGCTGCACATATAAGCCTCATTTTTCAAAAACTGTGTTGATTGTAAAACTGATGCTTTGATCTCCATCTGATTCCTTCTGCCATATCTTACCTCTCAATTGATTCTAAACCCAGTCAGAGAAAAGGGAAGTCTTACTTATGGGTCCCCTACCTCAAGCCTGAACATCATTTAACAAAACTTTTTATGGTAAGTGTTGAGGAAAAGACAGCTGAGACCTGAAGCACGAAGCAGAGTAAATGCTGAGAAGAAAATAGGATAAGATTTTCCAGGTTGAAGGAGGAAGGCCCTGTGGTAGGGAGACATGCAATGTGAGATCTTGAAGGTGGGCTGGGGAGCTGGATGGAGAGAGGGTGGAGGATATATGTCCAATGGGGGCTGATGTAGGTAGACAGGGGCCACATTTATCCTAAGGGCAATGGAAAAGCCATTGGAGAACTTTGCGTTGTGAATGATCACTTTGGCAGTTCTGAAGGAGACCAAAATGAATGCAGGTAGACAAGAATCAAATCTAGAGGATTTGTGATCACATGTGGCTTAAAGTGACAGCAGTAGACGTGAAGAGGACAGATTTGAGAGATATTTAGGAGGCAAACTGATCCGAACTTTGTGATGGATTGGATGTGGGCAATAAGAAAGATGAAAATGTTACAGTAAGTCCTGGGTTTTCAGCTTGTATAACTGGGTGAATGGGAGGCACCACTCATTGATATCAGGAGCAAAGAAAGACCAGGCATTGAGACAGAAAGAACACGTGTTCAGTTTGGATATGTTGAGTCTGTGGTGCCTTTGAAACGTCCAAGTGGATATATATATATATGATATATATATATGGCAATATAGCTCTCATATTACTATAGTGTATACTGTTTTATATATCTATTTATCTATATGTACACATACTAATTACATTATATTTTTACACTACATATATTATATAGTGTAAATTAAAGACCAGGATGTAGTGAGATGATTTCGGGAGAAAGCATAGCTAGATGGAGATGAGAAGGTGACCCAAGACAGAGCCACGGAATTCTCTAACAAATAGAGGTCAGATAGGGAAGTGTAACCCATAAAACAGACTAAATAGAAGCAGCCAGAGATGTGAGAAAAAAAGCAGGAGAGTGTGAAAGGCAAAGCCAAGGATGTTTCCAGAGAATGTCTGTTGTACTCAATTGGATATCCAACAAATGGGTCTGCATCAGCCATCCTAATCCTTATCCCTTTTTATTCAGGTTCTCAGAAGTTGCTTTAATTTTTGCTTCCTACCTGTTTTAGTCTGTTCAGACTGCTATAACAAAATCCCTTAGACTAGGTAATTTACAAATTACAGAAATGTATTGCTCACAGTTCTGGAGGCTGGGAAGTCCAGGATCAAGGTGCCAGCAGATTTGGTGTCTGGTGAGGACCCATTTGTCATAGATGGTGCGTTCTTGTTGTGTGCTCAACATGACGGAAGGGGCAAACAGTCTCCCTTGGGCCTCTTTTATAAGGGCACTAATCCCATTTGAGGAGGCAGAGCCCTTGTGACCTTATCACCTCCCAAAAGCCCCACCTCTTAGTACTATCACATTGAGGATTAAGTTTCAACATGTGGACTTGGGGAGGACACAAACATTGAGACCACAGCACTACCTGTGCTAGAAAATAACTTGCCTCACATTCTGTGTGCTCAGTGCTCACTAATGACAACTCTATCCAAATATCCTGGAAGTATTTAGCATTACTTCCTCCACTTTGGGAAAGAGAATGAACTTCCGAGGCTTGTAAGCAGGGCTTCTCAGGGGCAAATAATAAGTGGAAAGCAATGCAGGCTCCAAAGCTCAGGAAACCTGGTGGGCTGCACAAGCAGGCAGGCTAGAAATGGTAAAAGAAAATGATTTGCAAATACTTTTTTTTTTTTTGCATTTCAGAGTATGAGTTTTGTGAGCTGAGGCAGCCTTGGTATAATTTGGATCTGTGTCTCCAACCAAATTTCATGTTGAATTGTAATCCCCAATGTTGGAGGTGGGGCCTGGTGGGAGGTTATTGGATCATGGGGGTGGATTTCTTATGAATGGTTTAGCACCCTCTCCTTGATGCTGTTCTCATGATAGTGAATGAGTGAGTCCTTGAAAGATCTGGTTGTTTAAATGTGCAGCACCTCTCCCTGGCCTTGCTCCTACTCCTGCCATGTAAGATGTGCCTGCGTCCCCTTCATCCGCTGCCATCACTGTATGTTTCCTGAGGCCTCTCCAGATGCCAAGGAGATTCAAGCATCATGCCTCCTTCACAGCCTGTGGAACTGTGAGCCAATTAAACCTCTTTTCTTTCTTTCTTTTTTTTTTTTTGAGACAGGGTCTTGCTCTGTTGCTCAAGGCTGGAGAGCAGTGGTGCAATTTTGGCTCACTGCAACCTCTGCCTCCCGGGTCCAAGTGATTCTCCTGCCTCAGCCTCTCAAATAGCTGGGACTACAGGCGTGTACCACCACGCCTGGCTACTAAACCTCTTTTCTTTACACATTACTCATTCTCAGGTATTTCTTTATAGCAATGCTAGAACAGATTAATACATGTCTCAAATGCTATAATAATTACAACTCTGAGTACTTACTCACTGTGGATTTCCCATTACCAACAGTTTATGATTCAGAACAACAGGGTGTCTTCATTTGAAGGAAGGCATGTAACATGAGGTGTTGTTATGGTGTGACAGGGGCCTGGAGTGACAGGCAGGTAGAATGACATCTACTCACCTTTCTCAGTATGGCTGGATAACACTTGCTGAGAATATGAATGAGAATTAGTACAGCCCCTGCTTTCGCCCTTTTGCTCATCCTTAGTTTAAGGCTTTTGAGGGATGGAAAAAGTATCATCCATCAATACTCTCTTTCATATTTATTTGTAGTTATTAGAACAAGAGTTGTAAAATCCGGGTGGCACGAGCAGTTGTAAACTTCCTGAGTTTTGGAACTTTTGTTTTGTTCACTGCTATAACCAAAATGCCTTGTATGGCATTATGGACTCTGTAAGCATGTATTCTGTAAATGAATGAATAAATAAAGGATACTCTTCAACAATTATATAAATAGAGAAATATGCTATCAACTAAAACGGAACCACTGAAATTGTGCCCCCTGCCAATTTCAGTGGTTCTGTGACGAAACGAACCACTGAAAAGTGAACGCAAATGAAGAGCTTGCTACAGCCAGTTGGATCGTTTCCATTCTTCCTGCTGTGCAAATGGCAGAGCTTGATTAGATTAACTCCACAGTTGATGTCACGCACACTAATAAGGCAGCAAAACACAGAGAGGGAACAACTAGCACAGTCTTTGCACTCAGGACACACTCAGCACATTTTGCTTTTTCCCTTTTTAAAGACAGGATCTCACTCTGTCACCTAGGCTGGAGTGCAGTGGCATGATCATAGCTCACCGCAGCCTAGAATTCCTGGGCTTCAGTGATCCTCTGGCTTCAGCCTCTCTAGTAGCTGTGACTGCAGAAGTCTACCATTAGCTAATTTTTCTTTTTCTTTTTTTTTTTTTAAGAGACGGGGTCTTACTATATTGCCCAGGGTGGTCTTGAACTCTTAGCCTCAAGTGATTCTCCTGCCTCGGCCTGACAAAATGCTGGGATTATAGGTGTGGACAACTACATTTGACCCTCAGTTTTGCTCACTGATGACTATTTGAACCTTTACCAAAGTGTTTAAACCTACAATGCCTGATGTTTTACCTTCTGGGAGATATCACGAATTAGTTAAGGTCACCGCAGTGCTGCCTTGCTTGAAGCAGCTTCTGAGGACTAATATATTCTTGAAAACTGGAGAAAGGCCAGCTTAATGTCTTACTGAATGAAGGATGAAAGGGATGACCTTGAAAATTATTAAGCTTGCAGCAATACCTTGAAAAGTAGTGCAGTAAATCAGCAGATATCAATTTAGAAATGCTGAGAAGGTAACAAAGCATAAGGCATGGCTTTGTAATAAATGATCCTTGTCTGACTTATCCAATTTCCTTCTGGGCAGATGTTTAAGACTGGATGAAGGAAAGGGAGCAATAAATTAAACAATTTTTTAAACCTATCAAGAATGTTCATTTTGTCTTGTATAGCAATTTTAAATGAGAAAAACATATTCTAGGCAGAAATATTGGTAGGAGAATTAATTCTAAGAAAAATTATTGTCAACTGCCTAGAAATGTGTTTCCAAGGGATTTCAAAAGGATTGTGTTTTACTGACTCTACCTTCAATTATGCAAAACATATTCATTGAAAACTGACTTTTTTGCAGGCACTATTTTAGATGCTGGGGACACAACACTGAAGAAAACAGATTAAAATTGTTGCTCCCATGAAGCTTACCTTCTAGAGGGAGACTGGAAAATATACATGATATATTAAATAATGTTAACTGTGTAGGAGGGGAGAAAATAGGCAGGTAAGTGAGATAGAAAGTGTGGGAACAAGGATGGGCACGGTGACTCACGCCTGTAATCTCAGCACTTTGGGAGGCAGAGGCGGGCGGATTACTTGAGGCCAGGAGTTCAACACTAGCCTGGCCAGCATGATGAAACCCCATCTCTACTAAAAATACAGAAATTAGCTGGGCCTGGTGGCAGGCGCCTATAATCCTAGCTACTTGGGAGGCTGAGGCACAAGAATCGCTTGAGCTGGGAAGGTGGAGGTTGCAGTGAGCTGAGATCACACCATTGTACACCAGTCTGGGTGACAGAGTGAGACTGTGTCAAAAAAAAAAAAAAGAAAGAAAGAAAGAAAGAAAGAAAGAAAATGGTACAAAGTGGGTGTATATATTTATGGGGTACATGAGATATTTTAATACAGGCATATGATGCATAATAACCACATCCCACATCAGGGTACATGGGGTATCCATCACTTCCAGCATTTATTCTCTCTTTATGTTATAAAAAGATCCAATTCTACTCTTTATTTTAAAATGTATTGTAAATTATTGTTGACTGTAGTCACCCTATGGTGCTATCAAATACTGTATCTTATTCATTCTATATATACAATATACATATAACTATATTTTTTGTATTTATTAACCATCCCCACTCCCCTCCAACAACCCTTCCCAGACTGTGGTAACCATCCTTCTACTCTCTATCTCTATGAGTTCATTGTTTTAATTTTTAGATCCCACAAATAAGTGAGAACCTGTGATGTTTGTCTTCCTGTGCCTGGATTATTTCACTCAAAATAACGTCCCTCCATTCCATCAGTATTGTTGCAAATGACTGACCTTATTTTTTTATGGGGGAATAGGACTACATTGTGTATATGTACTACATTTTCTTTATCCATTAGTCTGCTGACAGACAGTTTGGTTGCTTCCAAATCTTGGCTGTATTTGTCAATAGCGCCGGAATAAACCTGGGCGTGCAGATATCTCTTTGATATACACATTTCCCTTCTTTCAGGTATATACATAGTCGTAAGATTACTGGATCATATGGTAGCTCTATTTTTAGCTATCTGAGGAACCTCTAAACTGTTCTCTGTAGTGGTTGTGCTAATTTACATTCCCACCAACAGTACACAGGGGTTACCTTTCCTCCACATCATTGCCAACATTCATTATTGCCTGTCTTTTGGATAAAAGTCATTTAAACTGGGATTAGGTGATATCACAGTTTTGATTTACATTTTTCTGACGATCTGAGCAGCTTTTCATATACCTGTTTGCCATCTGTATGTCTTCTTTTGAGACATGTCTGTTCAGATCTCTCGCACATTTATTTTTACTTTTTCTAATGGATACAGTAGGATTTAGTTTTGCACATTTAAAAATTGGACTGGCCAGGCACAGTGGTTCATGCCTGTAATTCCAGCACTTTGGGAGGCCAAGATGGGCGGATCACCTGAGGTTTTTCCTTTGAGTTGTTTGAGTTCCTTATACATTATGGTTATTAATCCTTGTCAGGTGGATAGTTTGCAAGTATTTTCTCACATTCTGTGGTTTGTCTCTTCACTTTGTTTCCTTTGCTGTACAGAAGCTTTTTAATTTGATGTGATTCTATTTATCCATTTTTGCTTTGGTTGCCTGTACTTGTGAGGTATTACTCAAGAAATCTTTTTTTTTTCTTTTGGAGATGGAGTCTCGCTCTGTCACCCAGGCTAGAGAGCAGGGGCCCCATCTTGGCTAACTGCAACTTCTGCCTCGCAGGTTCAAGCAATTCTCCTGCATCAGCCTCCCAAATAGCTGGGATTATAGGCACATGCCACCACATCAGGCTAATTTTTGTATTTTTAGTAGAGACGGGGTTTTGCCATGTTGGCCAGGCTGGTCTCGAACTCCTGACCTCAGCTGATCTGCCTGCCTCAGCCTCCCAAAGTGCTGGGATTACAGTCACGAGCAACTGCGCTTAGCCATACTCAAGAAATCTTTACCCAGACCAATGTCTTGGAGGTTTTCCTTAATGTTTTCTTGTAGTAGTTTCATAGTTTGAAGTGTTAAGTCTTTAATCTATTTTGATTTTTGTATATGGCAAGAGATAGGAACGTAGTTTCATTCTTCTGCATATAGATATCCCGTTTTCCCAGTGCCGTTTATTAAAGAGACTTTCCCTAATGCTTGTGCTTGGTAGCTTTGTTGAAGATGAATTCACTGTAGGTATGTGGATTTGTTTCTGGGTTCTCTATTCTGTTGCATTGGTCTACGTGTCTGTTTTTATGCCAATACTATGCTGTTTGGTTACTATAGCTCTGTAGTATAATTTGAAGTCAAGTCATGTGATTCCTCTAGTTTTGTTCTTTTTGCTCGGGGTGGCTTTGGCTATTCTTGTTTTTTTGTAGTTCCATATAAATTTTAGGATTAATTTTTCTATTTCTGACATTCAGAGAAATGTCATTGATATTTTAATAGAGACTGCATTGAATCTGCAGATTATTTTGGGTAGTGTGGACATTTTAACAAAATTGATTCTTCCAATCCATGAACATGGAATATCTTCCTAATTTTTTTGGCATCCTCTTCAACTTCTTCCATCAATGTTTATAGCTTTTGTTGTAGAGACCTTTCACTTCTTCGGTTAACTTTATTCCTTGGTATTTTATTTTATTTGCAGCTATTGTAAATGGGATTATTTTCTTGATTTCTTTTTCAGATCATTTGCTGTTGGCATATGGAAATGCTCTTGATTTTTATATGTTGATTTTGTATCCTGTAACTTCACTGCATTTATCAGTTCTAATAGTTTTTGGATGGAGTCTTTAGGTTTCTCCAAATATAAAATTATCTCATCTGAAAATAAGTATAATTTGACTTCTTCTTTTCCAGTTTGTATGCCCTTTATTTCTTTCTCTTGCCTGATTGCTCTAGCTAGGACTTCCAGTGCTATGTTGAAAATCAGTGGTGAAAGTGGGCATCCTTGCTGTATTCCAGATCTTAGAGGAAAGGCTTTCAGTTTCCATTCAGTATACTAGCTGTGGGTCTGTCATATACGGCTTTTATTATGTTGAGGTATGTACCTTCTATTTCCAGTTTTTTTTTTTAGAGTCTTTATGAGGGGATGTTGAATTTCATCAAGGTTTTTCAGCATCAAATGAAATGATCAAATAGTTTTTGTCCTTCATTACATTTATGTGGTATATCACATTTATTGATTTGTGTATGATGAACCATTCTTGCATCTCAGGAATAAGTCCCACTGAGTCATGATGAATAATTTTTTGAACGCGTTGTTGAATTCAGTTTGCTAGTATTTTATTGAGGAATTTTGCATCAATATACATTGGGGTATTGGCCTATAGTTTTCTTCTTTTGTGTGTCTTTGGTTATGGTGTCAGGGTGATACCAAAGAGAATGAGTTTGGCCTCATAGAATGAGTCCCTCCTCTTGTATTCTTCAGAATAGTTTGAGCAGCATTGACATTAGTTCTTTAAATGTTTGGTAGAATTCACCTGTGAGGTCATTGGATACTAGGCTTTTCTTTGCTGGGAGACTTTTTATTATGGCTTCAATTTCACTGCTTGTTATTGGTCTGTTCACATTTTGAATTTATTCATGGTTTAATCCTGGTAGGCTGTGTGTGTCTAGGAATTTGTCCATTTCTTCTACCTTTTCCAATATTTTGGCATATGGTTGTTCATAGTAGCCCCATGATCCTTCGAATTTCTTTTTAATCAGTCATAATATCTCCTTTTTCATCTCTGATTTTACTTATTTGGATCTTCTTTCTTTTTTTCTTAGTCTGGCTAAATATTTGTCTTTTTTTAATGTTTCAAAAAACCAATGTTTCTTTTATTGATCGTTCATATTTTTTAAAATTTCAAATTCTTTTATTTCTGCTCTGTTCTTTATTATTTCTTCAACTTTGGGTTTGGTTTGCTCTTTCTTTTCCAGTTGTTTATTTGAAGTTTTTCTACCTTTTTGATATAGGCATTTATTGCTATAAACTTACCCTTAGTACTGCTTTCACTGTATTCCATAAACTTTGGTATGTTGTGTTTCCACTATCATTTGTTTCAAAAAATTTTTCAATTTCCTTCTTAATTTCTTCATTGACCCACTGATCATTCAGGAGCATATTGTTTAATTTCTATGTGTTTGTATAGTTTCCAAATTTCCTCTTGGTGATTTCTAATTTTATTCCATTGTGGTCAGGGAAGATGCTTGATATTATTTCAATTTTTTGTTGAATTTTGTTAAGACTTGTTTTGTGGCCTAACATAGGATCTGTCCTTGAGAATGATCCATGTGCTTGCTCAGGAAAGCAATATGTATTCTGTAGTCATTGGATGAAATGTTCTGTAAGTATTTGTTAGGTCCATTTGGTCTACAGTGCAGATTAAATCTGATGTTTCTTTGTTGATTTTTCTGACTGTATGATCTGTCCAATGCTGAAAGTGGGGCATTGAAATCTCCAGCTATTATTGTATTGGGGTCTTCCTTTTTTGCGCTAATAATATTTGCTTTATATATGTGAATTTTCTAGTGTTGAGTGAATAGATATTTACAATTGTTACATCCTTTTGCTGAATTGATCCCTTTATCATTATATAGTGACCTTCCTTATCTTTTCTTATCATTTTTGTCTTGAAATCTATTTTGTCTGATGTAAGTAGAGGTACTCCTATTCTTTTTTGGTTTCCATTGGCATGAAATATCTTTTTCTATCCCTTTAAGTCTCTATGTGTTTAATAGGTGAGGTGTTTTTTCAATAGGCAACAGATCGATGGGTTTTTAAAAAAAACCCATTCAGCTACTCTATGTCTTTTGATTGGAGGTTTAGTTCACTTATAGTCAATGTTATTATTGATAAATAAGGACTTACTACTGTAGTTTTAAAAATTTGTTTTCTGGTTGTTTTGTGGTCTTCTCTTCTTTCTTTCCTTCCTTCCTGTCTTTCTTTTAGTGATTATGATTTTCTCTGGTGGTATGTTTTAATTTTTTTTTTTATTATTAAAGTTCTGGGGTACATGTGCAGGACTGTTACATAGATACACACATGCCATGGTGGTTTGCTGCCTCCAACCCCCAATCAACCTACATTAGATATTTCTCCCAATGTTATCCCTCCCCAACCTCTCCACCCGCTGCTATCCCTCCTCTAGCACCCCATCCCCAGACAGACCCTAGTGTGTGATGTTCCCCTCTCTGTGTCCATGTGTTCTCATTGTTCAACACCCACCTATGAGTGAGAACATGTGGTGTTTGGTTTTCTATTCTTCTGTCAGTTTGCTGAGAATGATGGTTTCCAGACTCATCCATGTCCCTGCAAAGGACACGAACTCATCCCTTTTTTTGGCCGCATAGTATTCTGTGGTGTATATATGCTACATTTTTTTTTATCTAGATGGGCATTTGGGTTGTTTCTAAGTCTTTGCTATTGTGAACAGTGCCACAATGAACATATGTGTGCATGTATCTTTGTAACAGAACAATTTATAATCCTTTGGGTATATACCCATAAAGGGATTGCTGGGTCAAATGGTATTCCTATTTCTAGATCCTTGAGGAATCGCCACACTGTTTTCCATAATGGTTGAACTAATTTACACTCCCACCAACAATGTAAAAGCATTCCTATTTCTCCATATCATCTCCAGCATCTGTTGTCTCCAGATTTTTCAATGATCGTCATTCTAACTGGCATGAGATGGTATCTCAATGTGGTTTTGATTTGCATTTCTCTATTGACCAGTGATGATGAGCATTTTTTCATATGTTTGTTGGCTGCATAAATGTCTTCTTTCGAAAAGTGTCTGTTTACATCCTTTGCCCACTTTTTGATAGGGTTGTTTGTTTTTTTCTTGTAAGTTTGTTTTAGTTCTTTGTAGATTGTGGATATTAGCCCTTTGTCAGATGAGTAGCTTGCAAATTTTTTTTCCCATTCTGTTGCTTGCCCATTTACTCTAATGATAGTTTCTTATGCTGTGCAGAAGCTGTTAAGTTTAATTAGATCCCATTTGTCTATTTTGGCTTTTGTTGCCATTGCTTTTGGTGTTTTAGTCATGAAGTCCTTGCCTATGCCTATGTCTTAAATGGTATTGCCTAGGTTTTCTTCTAGGGTTTTTATGGTGTTAGGTCTTATGTTTAAGTCTTTAATCCATCTGGAGTTAATTTTTGTGTAAGGTGTCAGGAAGGGGTCCAGTTTCAGGTTCCTGCATATGGCTAGCCAGTTTTCCCAACACCATTTATTAAACAGGGAATCCTTTCCCCATGGCTTGTTTTTGTCAGGTTTGTCAAAGATCAGAAGGTTGTAGATCTGTGACATTACTTCTGAGGCCTCTGTTCTGTTCCATTAGTCTGTATCTCTGTTTTGGTACCAGTACCATGCTGTTTTGATTATGGTAGCCTTGTAGTATTGTTTGAAGTCAGGTAGCGTGATGCCTCCGGCTTTGTTCCTTTTGCTTAGGATTGTCTTGGCTATGCAGACTCTTTTTTGGTTCCATATGAAGTTTAAGGTGATTTTTCCCAGTTCTGTGAGGAAAGTCAATGGTAGCTTGATGGGGATAGCACTGAATCTATAAGTTACTTTGGACAGTATGGCCATTTTCACAATATTGATTCTTCCTAACCATGAGCATGGAATGTTTTTCCATCTGTTTGTGTCCTCTCTCATTTCCTTGAGCAGTGGTTGGTTTGTAGTTCTTGAAGAGGTCCTTCATGTCCTTTGTTAGTTGTATTCCTAGGTATTTTACTCTCTTTGTAGCAATTGTGATGGCAGTTCAGTCATGATTTGGCTCTCTGTTTGTCTGTTGTTGGTGTATAGAATGCTTGTGGTTTCTGCACATTGATTTTGTATCCTGAGACTTTGCTGAAGTTGCTTATCATCTTAAGGAGATTTTGGGCTAAGACGATGGGGTCTTCTAAATATACAATCATGTCGTCTGCAAATAGAGACAATCTGAATTCCTCTTTTCCTAATTGAATGCCCTTTATTTCTTTTTCTTGCCTGATTGCTCTGGCTAAAACTTCCAATACTATGTTGAATAGGAATGGTGAGAGAGGGCACCCTTGTCTAGTGACAGTTTTCAAAGGGAATGCTTCCAGTTTTTGCCCATTCAGTATGATATTGGCTGTGGGTTTGTCATAAATAGCTTTTATTATTTTGAGATACCTTCCATCAATACTAGTTTATTCAAAGTTTTTATCATAAAGGACTTTTGAATTTTGTCGAAGGTCTTCTCTGCATCTACTGACATAACCATGTGGTTTTTGTCTTTGGTTCTGTTTATGTGATGGCTTACGTTTATAGATTTGTGTATGTTGAACCAGCCTTACATCCCTGGGATGAAGCCTACTTGATCGTGATGTTTAAGCTTTTTGATGTGCTGTTGCATTTGGTTTGCCAGTATTTTATTGAAGATTTTTGCAACAATGTTCGTCATGGATATTAGACTGAAGTTGTCTTTTTTAGTCGTGTCTCTGCCAGGTTTTGGTATTAGATGATGTTGGTCTCATATAATGAGTTAGGGAGGATTCCCTCTTTTTATATTGTTTTGAATAGTTTCAGAAGGAATAGTATCAGCTCCTCTCTGTATGTCTGGTAGAATTTGGCTGTAAACCCATCTGGACCTGGACTTTTTTTGGTTGGTGGGCTATTAATTGCTGCCTCAACTTCAGACTTTGTTATTGGTCTATTCAGGGATTCAGCTTCTTCCTACTTTAGTCTTGGGAGGGTGTAAGTGTCCAGGAATTTATCCATTTCTTCTAGATGTACTGGTTTATGTGCATAAAGGTGTTTGTAGTAATCTCTGATGGTAGTTTGTATTTCTGTGGAATCGGTGGTGATATACCCTTTATCATTTTTTATTGCATCTATTTGATCCTTCTCTCTTTTCTTTTCTATTAGTCTGGCTAGCCGTCTGTCTATTTTGTTGACCTTTTCGAAAAACTAGCTCCTGGATTTATTGTTTTTTTTGAAGAGTTTTTTGTGTCTCTATCTCCTTCAGTTCTGCTCTGATCTTAGTTATTTCTTGTCTTCTGCTAGATTTTGAATTTGTTTGATCTTGCTCCTCTAGCTCTTTCAATTTTAATGATAGGGTGTCAAGTGTCAATTTCAGATCTTTCCTCACTTCTCATGTGAGCATTTATTGCTATCAATTTCCCTCTAGACACTGCTTTAAATGTGTCCCAGAGATTCTGGTATGTTGTGTCTTCATTCTCATTGGTTTCAAAGAACGTCTTTATTTCTGCCTTCATTTCATTATTTATCCAATTGTCATTTAGGAGCAGGTTGTTCGGTTTCTATGTAGTTGTGTAGTTTTGAGTGAGTTTCTTTATCCTGAGTTCTAATTTGATTGCATTGTGGTCTGAGAGACTGGTTGCTATGATTTCCATTCTTTTGCATTTGCTGAGGAGTGATTTACTTCCAATTATGTGGTCAGTTTTAGAGTAAGTGTGATAATGGTGCTGAGAAGAATGTATATTCTGTGGATTTGGGGTGGAGAGTTCTGTAGATGTCTATAAGGTCTGCTTGGCCCAGATCTGCATTCAAGTCCTGGATATCTTGTTAATTTTCTGTCTTGTTGATCTAATATTGACAGTGGAGTGTTAGAGTCTCCCACTACTATTGTGTGGGAGTCTAAATCTCTTTGTAGGTCATTAAGAACTTGCTTTACGTATTTGTGTGCTCCTGTGTTGGGTGCACATACATTTAGGATAGTTAGCTCTTCTTGTTGTATTGATCCTTTTACCACTATGTAATGCCCTTGTCTCTTTTGATCTTTGTTGGTTTAATGTCCGTTTTATCAGAGACTAGGATGGCAACCCCTGCTTTTTTTTTTTTTGCTCTATATTTTCTTGGTAAATCATCTTTCATCCCTTTATTTTGAGTTTACATGTGTGTTTGCACGTGAGATGGGTCTTGACTTTTTACCTAATTTTCCAGCCTGTGTCTTTTGATTGGGGCATTTAGGCCATTTACATTTAAGGTTAATATTGTTTTGTGTGAATTAGAACCTGTCATTCTGATACTAGCTGGTTGTTTTCCCCATTAGTTGTCACAGTTTATTCATTGTGTGGATGGTCTTTACCATTTGGTACATTTTTGGAGTGGCTGGTACTCGTTCCTTTCCATGTTTAGTGTTTCCTTCAGGAGCTCTTGTAAGGCAGGCCTGGTGGTGACGAAATCTCTCAGCAATTGTTTGTCCATAAAGGATTTTATTTCTCCTTCCCTTATGAAGCTTAGTTTGGCTGGATATGAAATTCTGGGTTGAAAGTTCTTTTCTTCAGGGATGTTGAATATTGGCCCCCACTCTCTTCTAGCTTGCAGGGTTTCTGCCAAGAGATCTGCTTTGAGTCTGATGGGCTTCCCTTTGTGGGTAACCTGACCTTTCTCTCTGGCTGCCCTTAGCATTTTTTCCTTCTTTTCAACCCTACTGAATCTGAAGATTATGTGCCTTGGTGTTGCTCTTCTTGAGGAATATCTCTGTGGTGTTCTCTGTATTTCCTGGATTTGAATGTTGGCCCACCTTGCTAGTTTTGGGAAGTTCTCCTGGATACTATTATGAAGAGTGGATTCATTTTTCCCATCACATTCAGGTACACCTATCAAACGTAGATTAGGTCTTTTCACATAATCCCATATTTCTTGGAGGCTTTGTTCATTTCTTTTCACTCTTTTTTTTTTCTCTAATCATGGCTTCTTGTTTTATTTCATTGAGTTGATCTTCAATCTCTAATATCCTTTCTTCTGCTTGATCAGTTCAGCTATTGAAACTTGTGTGTGCTTCATGAAGTTCTCGTGCTGTGTTTTCAGCTCCATCAAGTCGTTTATGTTCTTCTCTAAGCTGGTTATTGTAGTTAGCATTTCGTCTAATCTTTTTTCAAGGTTTTTAGTTTATTTGCGTTGGGTTAGAACATGTTCCTTTAGCTCAGAGAAGTTTGTTATAACCCCCTTCTGAAGCCTGCTTTTGTCAATTCATCAAACTCATTCTCGTCCAGTTTTGTTCCCTTGCTGGTGAGGACTTGTGATCCCTTGGAGGAGGAGAGGCATTCTGGTTTTTGGTGATTTCATCCTTTTTGCACTGGTTTCTTCCCATCTTCATGGATTTATCTACCTTTGTTCTCTGAAGTTGGTGACTTTCAGGTGGGGTCTCTGAGTGGTTACCCTTTCTGTTGATGTTGAAGCTATATTTTTCTGTTTCTTAGTTTTCCTTCTAACAGTCAGACCCCTCTGCTGTAGGACTGTTGGAGGTCCAGTCCAGATCTTGCTTGCCTGGGAATCACCCGCAAGGGCTGCAGAACAGCAAGGATTGAGGCCTGTTCTTTCCTCTGGTAGCTTCGTCCCAGAAGGGTACCCGCCAGATGTCAGCCAGAGCTCTCCTGTATAAGGCATCTTTTTGGATATACAGGGAGGCAGTCTGTCCCTTATTGGAGCTCAAGTGCTGTGCTGGGAGCTCCGTTGCTCCCTTTAGAGCTGCTGGGCAGGGATGTTTAAGTCTGCTACAGCAAAACTCACAACTGCCCCTTTTCCCAGGTGCTTTGTCCCGGGATGCCCTGCCCAGTAAAGAAGGAGTCTGGTCACAGTCTGCCTGCAGAGGTGCTGTTGAGCTGCTGTGGGCTTGGTCCGGCTGCTGTGTAAACATTCTCCTGGTTTGGTTTACACAGGGAAGGTTAGAACTGCCTCAGCAATGGCGGACGCCCTTACCCCCACTGAGCTCGACCATCCTGGGTCGAGCTCAAACTGATGTGCTGGCTGTGAAACTCTCAGGTCAGAGGGCTTCAGTTTGCTGGTCTTCGTGGGAGTGGGACCTGCCACGCCATATCACTTGGCTCCCTGCCTTCAGCTCCCCTTTTTTGGAGGAGCGGGAGGCTCTGTCTTGCAGGTGTTCCGAGTGCCAGTTAAAACAGCTGCACCAGATTTGTGCTGATATCCCACATGCTGGCCGGAACAGCCACTCAGGTCTGTGTTGGAAACCCATGGAACTTTTTTAGGGGATCTCCTGGTCTGTGGACTGTACAGGCCAAGGGAGAAGTGTAGTATCTGAACTGGAGTGCTGGAGGGGAAAAGTCCCCGACGTCCTCCATTGGATAGGAGGGGAGTCCTCCGGCCAGTTGCACTTCCTGGCTGAGGCAGTGACCCATCCTGCCTTGGTTTGCCCTCCTTGGGCTACACCCATTGTCCAACCAGTCCCATTGAGATGAACCTGGTATCTCGGTTGGAAATGCAGATGTCGCTCACCTTCTGCATCTCTCTTGCTGGGAACTGCACTCCGGAGCTGTTCCTATTTGGTCATCTTGGTGGAAGCCTCTCTGTTTTTATTTTTTGTGTATCTGTTGTATATTTTGTGAATTGTGATTATAATGAGGCTTGCAAATGATATCTTATAACCCATTATTTTAAACTTATGACTTGTTTATTTACTTTTTTGGAAGACAGAGTCTCACTGTGCTGCACAGGCTGGAGGGCAGTGGCATGATCTCGGCTCACTGGTTCAAGCAATTACCTTGCCTCAGCCTCCTGAGTGGCTGGAATTACAGGCGTGAGCCACCATGCCTAGCTAATTTTTGTATTTTTAGTAGAGACGGGGTTTTGCCGTGTTGCCCAGGCTGGTTTCAAACTCCTGGGCCCAAGTGATCCACCTGCCTTGGCCTCTCCAAGTGCTGGGATTACAGGCATGAGCCACTGTACCCAGCCACTTATGACTGCATAAATAAACTAACAAAGAGAAAACTAATAAAAATGCTACATCCCTACATTTTAACTTCATCCCTCTACTTTTTAACTTTTGTTTTCATTTATAACTTATATTGTGTATGCCTTGAAATGCTGTTGTAGTTATTATTTTTGATAGGCTCATCTTTTAGTCTTTCTACTCAAGAAACGAGTAGTTTACACATCATAATTACAGTGTTATATTCTGTTTTTTGATGTACTTACTATTACCAGTGAGTTTTGTACCTTCCAGTGATTTCCTGTTACTCATTGATGTTGTTTTTCTCGGACTGAAGAATTCCCTTTAGCAGTTCTTGTAGGACATGTCTAGTGTTGATAAAATCCCTCAGCTTTTGTTTTTCTGGGAATGTCTTTATTTCTCCTTCATGTTTGAAGAATATTTTCACCAGATATGCTACTCTAGGGTAAAAGTTTTTTCCTTCCACACTTTAAGTATGTCATACTTTTCTCTCCGGGACTGTAAAGTTTCCACTCAGAAGTCTGCTGCCAGATGTATTAGAGTTCCTTAGCATGTTATTTGTTTCTTTTCTCTTGCTGCTTTTAGGATCCCTTCTTTATCGTTAAGCTTTGGGAGTTTGACTATTAAATGCTGGAGGTAGTCTTAGGGTTAAATCTGCTTGGTGCTCTATAACCTTCTTGTACTTGAACACTGATATCTTTCTCTAGGTTCAGGAAGCCCTCTGTTATTATTCATTTAATTAAACTTTCTACTCCAATCTCTTTCTTTTGAGGCTCTTTTCTAGATCTTGTAGGCATGCTTCGTTCTTCTTTATTCTTTTGTCTCCTCTGACTGTACATTTTCCAATAGTCTGTCTTCAAGCTCACTAATTGTTTCTTCTGTTCGGTCAGTTCTGCTATTAAAAGACTCTAATGCATTCACCAGTATGCCAATTGCATTTTTCAGCTCCAGAATTTCTGCTTGATTCTTTTAAATTATTTTAATCTAATTGTTAAATTTATCTGGTAGGATACTGAATTCCTTCTTGGTGTTATTTTGAATTTTTTTGAGTTTTCTGAACATAGTTTTTTTGAATTCTCTGTCTGAAAGGTCATATATTTTGGTCTCTCTGGGACTGGCCACTAGCATCTTACTTTGTTTGTTTGGTGAGGTTATATTTTCCTGAATGGTCTTGATGCTTGTAGATGTTTGTCAGTGTCTGGGCATTGAAGGGTTAGGTACTTATTTTAGTCTTCCCAATCTGGGCTTGTTTGTACTTTTCCTTCTTGGAAAGGCTTTCTAAGGGACTTGGGTGTTGTGACTTAAGTCTCTGGTCACTGCAGCTGTTCCTGTGTTAGGGGGTACCCCCAAGCGCAGTAATGCCATGGTTCTTGTAGACTCATAGAGGTACTACCTTGGTAGCCTTAATAAGATCTGGGAGAATTCCTGGGATTACTGGGCAGAGACTCTTGTTATCTTCCCTTACTTTCCTCCAAACAAACAGAGTCTCTCTCTCTCTCTTTATGCTGAGCTGTGAGACCAAGGCTGTGAAACCCAGTGCTGTTCTGGCTTCAGTGAGCACTGCCTGGGTACTACTGCTTATGTTCATTCAAGGCCCAGGGGCTCTATAATCAGCAGGTGGTGAATCCAGCCAGGCTTGTGTTTTTCCCTCCAGGGAGATAAGTTCTTCTGGCCTTGGACAGGTCCAGATACACTGTCTGGGAGCCAGGAACCCTGAGAATTTACCTGGTGCTGTATTCTGTTGTGGCTGAGCTGGCATCCAAGCCACAGGATAAAGTTCTTCTCACTCTTCCTTCCCATTTCCTCAAGCAAATGAATCTTTCCCATGGCCACCATTGTTCCCGGCCCACAGTGAGTCCTGCCTGGCTACTGCCAATGTTCACTGAAGTCTCAAGTTCTCTTCAGTTAGCTTGTGTGAATGCTGCCAAGCCTCAGTTGCCCCTTCAGGGTAGTGGTCGCCTCCTCAGGCCCAGGGTGGCTCTAGAAATGCCTTCCAGTAGCCAAGGCCTTGAATCAAAGATCCCAGCAGCTGGCTTGGTGTTCTACCCCACTGTGGCCGAGCTGGCACCCAAGCTGCAAGACCAAGTCCCCTTTATGCTTTCTTTTTTATTTTTTTCAAGTAGAAGGAGTATCTCCATAGCCACCACAGCTGGGAATGTGCTGGGTCACACCTGAAGCTAGCATGGCTCTGAGTTTCACCCAAGGCCCACAGCAAGTTCTGCCTGGCTACCACTGCTGATTACTTGGGACCCGAGGGCTCTTTAGTCAGCAAATAATGAATCTTGCCAGGATTGGGTCCTTCCCTTTAAGGCAGAGGGTTCCCTTCTAGCCCAGGTGTGTCTAGAAATGTCATCTGGAAACTGGGGCCTGGAGTAGGGACCTCAGGACTCTGCCTGTTACCCTATCCTGCTGTTGCTGAGCTGGTACCCAAAGTGCAAGACAAAATCCTCTTTACTATTCCCCTTTCTCTGCTCAAATGGAAGCAAGGAGTCTCTCCTGGAGCTGGGAGCTGCATTGCCTGGGGTTGGGGGAGGGGTGATGCAACACACCCTAAGCCCCCAAGCTGTGTCTCACTAGGTTGTGTGCACCCCAAGTCCACTGGCTCTGAGCCTAGCACAGCACCAGAACTTGCCCAGGAATTGCAGTCCGTGTGTCCTAAACCAGTAGTCCCCAATCTTTTTGGCACCAGGGACTGGTTTCACGGAAGACATTTTTTCCATGGACCAGAGGTAGGAGAAGGTTTTGGGATAAAGCTTTTCCACCTCAGATCATCAGACATTAGTTAGATCTTAAAGCGTGCACCTAGGTCCTTTGTATGTACAGTTCACAATAGGGTGCACGTTGCTATGAGAATCTAATACTGCCGCTGATCTGACATGAGATGGAGCTCAGGCAGTAACGCTTACGCAGACACCACTCATCTTCTCCTGTGCAGCCGGGTTCCTAACAGTCCATGGGCTGGTACTGGTCCATGGCCCAGGGATTAAGGACCCCTGGCCTAGACTGCTTTCCCAGTTTATTTAGGACCCCGGAGCACTTTAGCCTGCGGTGGCAGGGCTTGCCAGAACTCAGGTTCCAACCACTGGGATGAATGATTCCCCTGTGGCTAGGGCTGGTCTGAATGCTTCCTCCGTGGGTGCTGGCTGACTTCTGCCCTGTGTTGCTTTCTGCTGTGACCAGATGGCACTGAGTTCCAATGCAAATTCCCACAGTCACCGTGCTCTCCCTCCCCTGAACACACAGATTCTCTCTCTGCACCATGTGGCCACTCCCAGGGGATGGGGCAAGGGTGGTGTAGGCAATTCAAGATTGTCTTCTATACCCAATTCAGTGCCTCTTTCAGGAATATGAAGTTAAAACCAGGTATTGTGATTGCTCACCTGATTTTTGGTTCTTATGAAAGTGCTTTTTGTGTGTGTGGATAGTTGTTCAATTTGATATTTTTGTCGGGGAGGGGATGCTCACTAGAGGCATCTATCCAGCCATCTTGCCCTGCCTTCCTCTCAGGTTTACAATTTTCAATAGAATCACTGCAGTAAGCTGTTATAAGAAGGTAATATTTATGTAGAGACTTGAATAAGGTGAGATAGGGAGTCATACAGATATTTGGTGAAGAGTATTTCAGACATGAAAACAGCTTATGCGGCTGGGCATAGTGGCTCATGCCTGTAATTCCAGCACTTTGGGATTCTGAGGCGGGCAGATCATGAGGTCAGGAGTTCGAGACCAGCCTGATCAACATGGTGAAACCCCGTCTCTACTAAAAAAATACAAAAATGAGCTGGGTGTGAGGATGCGTGCCTGTAATCCCAGCTATTCAGGAGGCTGAGGCAGAAGAATCACTTGAACTCGGGAGGCTGAGGTTGCAGTGAGCTGAGATTGTGCCACTGCACTCCAGCTTGGGCCACAGAGCAAGACTCTATCTCAAAAAAAAAAAAAAAAAAAAAAAAAATGCCAAAAAACCCAAAAAAAGCACATGCAAAGGTCCCAAGACAGGAACATGTTTGATGTTTTGCATTGAGACTGGAACAGAGTGAGTAGAAGCTGAGGTTGGAGAGGTAGCAGGGGCCAGATCATGACAATTTACTGTTTTTGGCAAAGACTACTGAATGTACAGGACTAGATAGCTCTTTGTATTTGGGGACAGTACTCCATAATAAGTTTTGGTAGCAGGTAGAATACCCTCGGCCCCAGCCTTTCAAGCTGAAAGGACCCTCTCTTCACTTCCTGGTTGATAAAGGAGCAAACGGAATTGGTTATTCCTATCCAACACTTGGATCCATCAAGGAGAAAAATAATCACCCGCCCCAGGCACAGGAATGGTGGCGCTGACAGCCCTGCAGAAACAATGTCTGTTGCACAGTGTGTACAGCACCAGCAGCTGGGCCCTGTCCAGAGTGTCCTTGTGATATCTCTGTGGCCATGCCTTCCTGCCCAGCCATCCTTAGACTCTGCCCATGTTCCGAGTTTAGTTATTTAACCTTCCTATCTTCTGTAGGCTACTTGATAAACCAACAACAACATCAACAAAAACAAAGCTTTCTGCTTAAGTTAGTTAGAATTGCTTCATATGCCTTGGAGCCGAAAATATTGACTGATATACACAGGACCCAGGATTATAACTCAAGACATTCTTTACAAGCTAATGTATGAATTAATGAGAAGATGGACATACAAGGGGAAAACAAACTAATGCTAGATTCGTTACTACCGCCTAGAACAGGGATTTATATTAAATTACCAACCAACATAAAACAAGCCTATATAGTGTGGTAGCTCATGTTTCCAGAAAGGGCTGCAACATCATCTCCCATCGTGCACAAGCTGTTACGCTGTGATCCTGCTACTCCCCCAACAGGATGGGAATATGTTTCCTCTCCCCCGGAATCTGGGCTGGCCCTGGGACCTGTTTTGACAAATAAAATGTAGCAGAAGTGATGTTGTGTAATTTCCAAGGCTGCGTCTCCATCTTGGAAGCCAGCTGCCATGTGAAAAGTCCCATTCTGTGGGAGACAGACAACTGGAGAGAAGACTGAAGACACCTGGAACACTCCAGTCCTGGCCAAACTCACAGCTGAATGCAGCCCAGTGAGCGAGCCCATCCAAGGTTACACAAAGCAGAAGGACCAGCCAGCTCAGCCCAGCCCAAATTTCTGATCCACAGAATCTTAGCTAATAAATCATTGTTGTTTTAAGCTACTAAATTTTGGGGGTTTTTGTTACGCAGCAATAGATAACTGAAACATAAAGATATGGTTACAATAAAAAAAATTAAGCACGTAAGTGCATATGGTTTCAGTCACGAGGTTACAGAAATGTGTGTGTGTGTGTCCTTTACTCTGTAGTAGGTAGAACTCTCCCAAGCACAAAAGTAAGAAATGTAGACTATGGGAGAAAATAACAGAATTGAGATATAAATAGTTATTACTGTATTTAGATTAAATATAGGACATAGACAAGTTGCGTGTGTGTGCCTGTGTGTTGGGGAAAGGTCAAGGAGATTTCTGGGAAAACTGAAGGGGAAGAAAGGAGAAAAGGGAAAACAATCAACAGAAAGGTTCACTTTTCTCTCAGGACCATATGCCAAGTTCAGGGCTTTGAACCTGAGAAGCCCTAGAATTAAGTTTATTAGACTAACCCATATTCAACTATTGATCATATAAAACGTCATTGATCTACCGCTACATCCTTCAATAGAGATTGCCAGAAACATGATTTTGCCAGTTTTGCTCACTAATCCATCCCCAAGTGACCGAAACTGGGCCTAACTCATAGGTAGTCACTGAAAACTTATGGCAGAAAATAAACACAAGGGGAAACAGCAATATACTTAAAAATTTTTACCTAATGAATATCAGAAGTGCAATAGAGTTCATCCAGCTCAAGGTTTCCAAACTGATGACTGGTTAGAAGAGGTGGAGTGAGTTGTTGGGAGAGTATTCCAGAAAGCTGAAAAATAGATATATACCATTACCAGAAACTCAAAAAGGATAAGGAAGGCTAACACTCCAAATAAAGCCGACGTTGGTAAAAACTATGCATACAAGGTTTTTTAAACCTATGTTTCTTAGCAACAGTTCCCTCTAACTTAGACCTCTGATCTTTCTTACCTGCAACTTTTTCTTTTTTCTTATTTCCTTTACTCAGAAAATAATCTTCATATTGGTAAGTATAAGATATATATGTAAAGAGTGCAGGCAAATAGAGCATCTTACGTGTCTTGGCTTTAAATGAGTTTATGCCTCTGGGCCCTATAAGAAAGCTTTGGTCGAGGGTAGCATAGCCTCACTGAGTGTCTGCAGTTGAATCTGCCTCAGTGGGTCTGGGAGGTCCAGACTTTCTGACTGGGGGTAAGTCTGTGTCTTACAGATTTGCTCTTGAGCCCAGGTATTATCTGGGCTAAACAGCTTCATAATAAGCCCGATTAGCTCCCTTTGAGGAAATGCTCTTTTACAAGCCAGTGGTAAGTCTTGGTAGTATTCAATTGGCCCTTTCCAACCCATCACTCTGTCCTTTAGCAGAGGTAGCATACGCCATGTCTGAGGGCTCTCCTCACTAGACAGCCTTGACAACCAGGCTCTGCCAAACAGGCCGCATAGGAAGGGTGGCTGGATGGAGTTTCTCCTTTGGTCAAATGGGATGCCAGCCTCCACAGCAGTGTATGCACAAGATAAACATCCAGAATCCCGCACTTGTCTGTTCTGTACTGGAGAACAGTCAGAAAACCAACAGGTGACCTCTCAGCCTCTGGAATGAGGCAAGTTTTGAAACAGATGCATTATACCTTCCTCAAAAGGCCAATGGGACACTGGTTGTGGATAGACATGCTAAGCCTTTCTTCTTTTCATAAACCTCTGCTGCATTAGCATCTCCAGTATAATTTAAAATATTACTGATCATCAGAAGTACCAAAATGAGTGAGTTTTTCCCAAGAAGAACTCTGGAATGCTGTTTTGTTTAAATGACTTTGGCAGAAGCTACAAAGTTTACACATATGCTGCCTGCTCCATTGAAATGAACTCACACTCTGCCCTATCTTCCAACATTCTTATGGATAAATGCCCAGAAATGAACTCATAAAGTTGAATAATTTTTCAGGCTATTGATCTATTGTCTGACCTTAATTTATCCTTTAGCAAATGTCACTTATTGGTTGGCCCCCAGATTAAAAGAAACATTTTTTGAAATGTACAAAGTCAAAAAGTTAAAAGATTTATACATTGAATCATATGGCATCATATCAAAATTAAATGTGTCATTTAAGCATTCTTTTCAAAAAGAGATTAGAAGAAACTCAAATGTCTATCAATAAAGGTTTTGTCAAATAAATTAGGACATATCCAGATGATGGAATACTATGCAGCTGTTCAAAAGAATTAGGAAGCAACAGGTAAGGAAATGAACAGATAAGGAAAGGTTTCCAAAATATATTTTAAAACATCAATTTAAAAAGCAAAGCCTGGCAAAATATGTCAACTTTGGTAAAGAAGGGAGCAATGTAAGAATGGGCTGAGCGTGGTGGCTCATGCCTATAATCCCAACACTTTGAGGGGTTAGTGGATCACTTGAGTCCAGGAGCTCGAGACCAGCCTGGGCAACACGGTGAAGCCCTGTCTCTACAAAAAATAAAAAAATTAGTCAGGCATGGTGGTGGGCATCTGTGGTCCCAGCTACTTGGGAGGCTGAGCTGGGAGGATTACTTGAGCCTGGGAGGTGAAGGTTGCAGTAAGCCGTGATTCAACCACTGTACTCCAGCCCGGGCAACAGAGCAAGACCCTGTATCAACAAAACCCTCCAAAACAAAAAAAGACATGGAAGAATGTATATTTATAATTTGCTTCTATGTATATTAAACAACTCTGGAGCTAAGTATATGTAAGAAATTAAGAAGAGTGGTTACCTACGGAGTGAAGAAGCTGGGAAAATGGGAGCCATGGGTTAGAGTGGGTTTCACTGTATAAATTTTTTTGTATATTGGTTTTGACTCATGACAATATATTACCTATTTAAAAAACTAAATTAGGCCAGGTGCAGTGGCTCAAACCTATAATCCCAGCACTATGGGAGGCTGAGGTAGGCAGATCATCTGAGGTCAGGAGTTCAACACCAGCCTAGCCAACATGGCAAAACCCTGTCTTTACTAAAAATATAAAAATTAGCTGGGCATGGTGGTGGGCATCTGCCAGCTACTTAGGAGGTGGAGGCTCTAGTGAGTCGAGACCACACCCTGCACTCCAGCCGAGACTGTGTCTCAAAACAAAAACAAAAACAAAACTAAATTAAAAAAAAAATACATGTTTATGAGATAAACTTCAGTCATTCGGTTTCTAGTCATTGGTATCTGTGGTGAGTGGATCACGTTAAAGGCAGGGATAATGGTTTACTTTTTCATTCCATGGCGAAGTGCGAGGCTCAGAGACTCCAGAAAAGAAGCAGGCCTCTTCCCCTGAGTCTCCAGCTCACATAGAGAAGTGAGTGGGAAAAAAAGGACACACCCTTCTCCTTATCCCTGCTTTATCCACATCCTCCACAGGAATTTCAGTGTTCTTGAAAGTTTTTAACAAAAGCCCAAAACCACTGGAGATGTGTGCATTTGGCAAACATTTGTCAAGAACCTAGTATGAAGATTTGAACATTAAGAGTAGTCGATCCAAGCCCTTAAGAGTGACAGAGTCCAGGAGTTGGGGCTGGCAGGCAGTGGCGTGGCACGGGTGGGCCCCCGCCCTGGGAGAGCAGGGGAGCAGCTACTGCAGCCTTTGAATGTGAATAGGTGTATGGGTGGGGAGGGGTGTATCAGGTGTAGGCGATGGGGAAAGGGTTTTTCAGCAGGACAGGTGAGCTGAGTTCTGTAAGACTACCAGCAGTAAAGTGAAAAGGAAGCTGGCAGGGGATTCCAGAGAGAGAGAGAGAGAGAGAGAGTCACAGAGTCATGATCCTCCTGGGATGGCAGAGAAATAGCGATGGGAGAACGGGAGAGGGAGATCAGATTATGAAGGACACTGAATGTCAGGCTAAGGAATTTGGATTCTGACCTAGACACTAAGGGGACTTCCATATTAGGTTTGGATCGTGAAGACAGGTGAACCTGGAGAGGCTGAAAATGCAAGGCACCACTGGAGGAGGGACATGTAATAATTTGCCGGTGAATTATTGCTTATGATTGTGACTGTTTGCTCTATAATGTACAAGAGACTTACTAGATTCTAGAAATATAATATGTGCAATATTTGGTATTATTATTTTTGAGAATGAAGACAGCAAACGATTGTCTTAGAGTGCTAACAGAAAACAGATGCACATTCAAAGGATGACAATTCTAGGAAGGTTTATTTACAGAGGGACACAACAAAGTGGGGCATAGGGCGAAGTCCCTGCAAGGGATACTGTAGTAACCTGCGTTTGTAGCAGCCTGGCTGATAACACAGACCTGGGTCCAAATGGACAAGGGCAGGGAACCCATCCCTGAATCGAGGGGTGAGAGAACTGTGTAAAACAGGTCCGTGGAGAGGAGCAGTGACGCAGCCAGCCCAGGGGATCTCGCAGGGAGCAAACCAGGGCGAGAAACATTCTGACCTCTCTCTCCTCCCTCCTTCTCATTGTCCAACAGTCAGAGGGCTCAGAGGCCCAGACATTTGGGTCAGACTTCGGGATACAGGAGGGAGCACGGGTCTAGACCGGCAAATGAAAGGTATTTGAAACACATAAGTACATTTCCCTTAACTTATCGTTTCTGGTGCCCACCCCTGCAAAGAAAAACAAAAGAGAAAAATTTGCTAGGCAAGTATGTAAGTTAGAAAAAGTCATCCACTGTAACACACTGACCTTAAAATGAATGACGCTCAGATACCGTAGACTTTATTTCTTGTTCATGTAACAGTACTGGGTACACCTCAACAGCCAGCAGAGTGCCTCCTTCATGTAGTCATTTGGGCACCCGGGCTGATGGAAGCTCTGCTGTTTATAAGTGGTGGCTTTCAAGCTTTCAGGGTTGCCCCGGGGGTCATCTTCATTCCAGCCAGCTGCAAAGAGCAAAGAGGATCAAGCATGGGAAGTTGTAATGAGCCAGACCTGGAAGATGTGGTACTCATCACTCAAGCTCATCCCATTGGCTGGACTCAGCCACATGGCCACTCCTCCATGCCAGATGGGCTGGGGCACGTGGTCTAGACACGAGCTCCGGAAGAACAGAAGGTGGTAAGGAAGCAGCTAGCATCTCTGCCACTGTATGTAAGTAATTTCCTTCAGCAAGATTGGTTTGTACTAAGTAATAGACTAAACTCTTGAAAGACCCACACTACTGTGACCGGTTTTACGAACTTAGGTCCAGCTCTTAACAGTGAAAATTGCCAAGTGCAGTGCAGGGCATGGACCAAATCACTAAATAGCTGAATTGGCTGAGAATGTAAAATTTTAATTTCAAAATGTATAGCTTCTTTATTTTACTTTCCTTACAGTGAAACCTCTTTCTGTTTCCAATTTATTCCTCTTATTTGATGATTGTCATCTTCCCATAATGTATGGGAATGAGCCCAGTCAGGTCTTTGAAAGTTGTTAAGAGCACATCGGAAATAGACACTACCAGCTGGGCATAGTGGCTCACACCTGTAATCCTAGCACTTTGGGAGGCCGAGGTGGGCAGATCACTTGAGGTTGGGAGTTCAAGACCAGCCTGGCCAACATGGTGAAGCCCCATCTCTACTAAAAATACAAAAATTAGCTGGGCATGGTGGCACATGCCTGTAATCCCAGTGACTCAGGAGGCTGAGGCAGGAGAATTGCTTGAACCGGGGAGGTGGAGGTTGCACTGAGCCAAGATCATGCCACAGCACTCCAGCCTACCAATAATCAAAGAAGTTGACAGTGTAAGAGGGAAAAAACTCATCTGTTTAGATGACCTGGAAGTATGGTTATGGAATTGTGATAGAGTCTATCATGAATCCATTAACAACATGAATCATCTCTATGACTTTTATCACATAAGCTGTCCTCTTGAAGCTCCCGAACACAGCAATTCACCCACTTTACGTAGGTTGCTGTGTGCTATATGGCACCTATCAGAGTGAATCATACATATATATCCAGTTACAGGTCTGTCCCCAACTTGAGAGCAGGTTCCCATCTTACAGCTTTTATAAATCCTTAGCCTCTAACATATTACAAAGCACATGCAGGCAATATGTTTGAAAGAAAGAAAGAAAGAATGAGCATTAATTAGTACAGTTTTATTTTGGGTCTCCAGAAATACTGACAGATGTAGTCATACTCATTATCTTTAAACTTCACATTCACATGTGAGCCCATCTCAGCTTTCCATTTGATAAAAAAGCAATAAGCAACCAAAAATGGCCTGTGTCCTGGGATCCCTATCTTTTTTTTTTTTTTTTAAAGGAGACTAGTTGTAACAATCATTACAGCCTGCCTTCACTTTTATTCAAGCATATTACAGAAGGTACAAACGTACCCTAACAATTCAAACAAAGTTATAACAAAGAAATTAAACAAGTGAAGAAAGAACATATTTGATTTGCAAACAGGTTTCAGGCAGTAGCGACATAACAAAGCACCAACATTTCATACATGTTTGCCAAAGTGTTAATATTAATACCACCGTTCTTTATATAAACAAATTAATAGTTTGGTTTTGATTAAGCAATTGGTGATTAAAAGATACTTTTATGTAACTCTGTGGCAAGTACATCACAGCTTATAGAAGCAATAGGAAGGCCGGGCGTGATGGCTCACACCTGTAATCCTAGCACTTTGGGAGGCCAAGGTGGGCGGATCACTAGAGGTCAGGAGTTCAAGACCAGCCTGGCCAACATGGTGAAACCTCATCTTTAAAAAAAAAAAAAAAAAGAAGCAATAGGAATGTCATGCTATTTTTTTTTTTTCTTTAACCGTGTGTATGTGTGTGTTTAAGAAAAGAAAGGCACAAGATTAAAAAAACGTAAACAGTGCGAGGGTATATATTTTAAAATGTTTCTCCCCTACTTTTGTTCCTCTAATCTAGTCCCTATCACCAGAGGTGTCAAATGATACTGCTTCTTGTACACTCTGAATTTAGAGATAATTCTAAGCATTTATAATACAGGCAGGGTTGTGTTTCTTTTTTAATTTTTTTTTTTTAAGACATGGCCAAATACACTAGACAGTTGTGTAGCGTAGGCTGGAGTGCAGTGGCACTATCATGGCTCACTTCAGCCTTTACCGCCCAGGGTCAAGTGAACCTTCTCCCTCAGCCTCTGAGTAGCTGGGGCCACAGGTATGTGCCATCACACCCAGCCAATTTTTTTTTGTATTATTAGTAGAAATGGGGTTTTGCTATGTTGATCAGGCTGGACTTGAACCTGACCTCAGGCAATCCCCCCCACCTCAGCCTTCCAAAGTGCTGGGATTACAGGTGTGAGCCACCACACTAGGCCAGAAATAGGTACTCTCATACCTGTGAGTATAAATTGGTACAATCTCTATGGAGGTCAATTTGACAAAATGTCTATCAGGATACCCAAATGTGACATAGAAATCCCACCTCTAGAAATTGTACCTACACATGATATCTTTTAAAAGATTGTCACTGAAGTACAGACTGTAATAGGAAAAGATGGAAAATAACCAACGTGTATATGAACAGGATATTGTTTAAATATCTAGTGAAAATGAATAAATAAACAAGGCAGTTCTGTTTATACTGACATGGTTTAGAAAAACAAAGAGGAGAATATTGTGTAATGCTATTTGTACAAAAACGATTACATATGCCAGACATGCTTATACATGCAAAGAATATTTCTGGAAAAATACATGAGAAACTTGCTTCCAGGAAGAACTAGGTGGCTGGGAAAAACAGAAGTTAGACAGTTTTTCTTTTATAGTTTTTTTGGATATTTTGAGTGAATATTATGAATATAATTCTATTCACAATTGTTAATACAAAAATGAAAAGGAAGTAATGTTGTGACACCCAAAGGCTCTCTCCAGGACTTAAAAGGGAGGCATGCTTTTAAGGCAAAGAGCCAGTGAATGCCCCTCTGTGGGTGCAAAAGGAGAGAACACCCACTGCATTTTTAAAGTACATCTTAAAATAGTGTGTTGCAAAGCTCAGTGGGCTCAGCCCTTTATGATTGTTGGTTAGAAGGCTGTCAGGGATCATTTTCCAAATGCCAACTTACAATCCTCTATCATCCAGAAAGTTTTTATCCCTGTGAGAATTGTTAGAATTTAGAGAATGCGGCTAGTAGGGCTGACAGCCCCATGCAAAGCAGGTGGGGAAGCTTCAGAGGAGCGGTCCCCACGCAGCCATATTCTCACTGTTTTCCTTCCTCTTTCCAGCCAGTGCTACTGCTCTGTTCCTGGGACCAGCCTTTGACATAACTGCAGCTGAGGCCACTGACCTCTCCTCCCCGCTTCCCTCTCTTACTTAAGTCTGGAACAGCTCTTGCTGGCACCTCTGCAGCTGTGACTCACTGCAAATGCTTTGCATTCCGGGATGTTCTTCAGGGTTTTGGGTCTCCCCTGTGGCTCAAAGAGCCAGGCGAGTTGAAAGGGAAGAGAAAGAGGCCCTGTAGCTGCCAAAACGTTTCAGACACGAGGCGGGAAATTGTTAGGCAAATTGAAAAGGTTTTGTGCCGGAAGGACCCCAGCCAGCCCCTCCCTCCCTTGGGCCTGCTTGTAACTGGAGCAGAGCTAGGGAATGCCTCCGTGGAGGCTGGGTCAGCTGGAGGTTGTTCCAGCCCCCAAGAGGCCCCACTCACAGATTCAGAAGCACCACACCCCATCTGGAGACCATCTCCATCTGTCCATGAAGGATTGGGTTAAAGCCACTCTGGAAAGCAGAAATGAGGGTGTCATCTAGAAGTATTGTCTCAAAGTGTTAGTTTACCTTTAAATCACTGGAATGATTTTGTCAGTTTGTGCCACCTCCTGTCTTCAGCTGTACACAATTTATGTTTACAGTCAGGTCAATCAACATCTACTCTTACAACAGTTGTGTTCTTCCCTGCCCCTTAAAGCGATGAGACCCTATTTTGAAGGTCTTTAGGTAAAACAAATTAGTGTCTAGCTGCCCAGGTTAATTCAATGGAGATGGGGGAGGGTAGGCTGTGCCTGCTCACCTTCACTTCGTTCCTGATCCTCTGTAGACTCCAATGTTGCATAATTTTAAAAACCTTATAAATAAACTTTATCGATGTAAACTCACATATAATAAAACACGCCCGGATTGGCTCCGGTTGCAAAGTTGAGTGTCCTGAGAGGTCAGACTGCTGTCAGACATGGCCCCTGGACATGAACATGGACATAGTAAAATGGAATTTCCAGATTATGAACAATGGAAGATAGAAGGGACACCATTAGAAACTGTCCAGAAGAAACTGGCTGCATGAGGGCTAAGGGATCTATGGGGCCGCACAGAAGCCTGGAGATACATGGGTGGCTTTGCAAACAATGGTTCCTTTCTTGGTGTATTATTAGAAGGATTCAAATGGGGATTTGCTGCATTTGTGGTAGCAGTAGAAGCTGAATATTACTTGGAGTCCCTGCATAAAGATAAGAAGCATCACTGAAGATAATACTTGGAAGTATCATAGTGGTTTCTTAACTCTCCCAAATAAAATTTCTTCACTGTAGCCTACTCGTCTGGCTTGTCCCTTAAAGAACATTAGTAAGATTTAATAAAGTAAATTAATATATATGCCCCCCCAAAAAACACCTATCCATTTTTGGTGTATAATTTGATGAGTTTTGGCAAATGTATGTACCCATGTAAGGCATAATTTGAAGCTAATGGCTTAATAGATATGAAAACAATGAAATAAAAGTCCATGGGGGGGTCAACAATATTTCATATTCACCTACATTTCTCTAACCCCATGGGTACAACATCATCACATTTTAAGGTTCTTTTGCTATCAAACAGTATTCAATATAGTTTTACTTGGATTTCATAGGAGAAAACAACTTGGATTGAATAGAAAACAAAATTGCAGTGAAGTGGAAAAAGAAAAAAAAATTGCTAGGATTATTTTTTTAAAAAATTTTCATTTTACTTTGAGTTCTGGGTGCAGAACATGCAGGTTTGTTACATAGGCTAAATTTCAAGTAAATTTTTTTTCTGTATAATATTAGCTCTTAAAAGTTCTTTGTAAAATTAAGAAATTTTGCAAGTAATGATGCTTTTTTTTTGTGAACCACACATTTCAATTTTATACATTGATTGACCTCTACAAAAAAATGAGGATTATTATACTACCCCTCTCCTCACATTCCCCTCTCCTCAACTGCCATATAATTTTTTATTTTGGCAAGTTTATAACACTAACATTGTCTTCAGTGATAGTCCAACAGTTTTGTATTGATCTATATTTAAATTGATTTGGTGTTCACCAAAACCTTTTTTTTTTTTTGAGATGGAGTCTTGGTCTGTCGCCCAGGCTGAAGTGCAGTGGCGCGATCTCAGCTTACTGCAACCTCTGCTTCCGTGGGTTCGAGTGATTCTCCTGCCTCAGTCTCCCGAGTAGCTGGGATTATAGGCACCTACCACCACACCTGGTTTATTTCTGTAGTTTTAGTAGAGATGGGGTTTCACTATCTTGTCCAGGCTGGTCTTGAACTTCTGAGCTTGTGATCCACCCGCCTTGGCCTCCCAAAGTGCTGGGCTTACATGCATGAGTCACTACACCTGGCCCACCAAAACCTTTTATAAGGCTTCTGCTTCTTTATTTTTTCCCTTAAAGTCTTCCTTTAATTGCCAGGATATCAAGTAGTTTTTCTGAGACAGGCTCATGGCTGCTGTGTTTCCTGATTTTTTTTCTTGTTTGGGAAAGCCCACTTTTCCAAGAGCCAGACTTTATTTGGATAAGATCCTTGGGTTACACTCCATTAGCCATTGCTCTGAGTTACACTCAGAAGCCACTGTCTTCTGCCATTAAGTTCTGAGGTCAGCCTGTCCCCTGCATATAATGTGTTATTATTTGTCTGAATGCCTGAAGAATTCTTCATTTTTGAATTTCAATAGGTAGGTCATGATATGTCTCAGTATTGGATGTTCCATGTTGAAGTGTTTTGAAACACAATGTGTTCTTTAATTCTGCAGATATATTTTTCTTTGTTTCAGGGATTTTCTCTTGAATATTCTTCTGTTCAATTTGTTGGGCTTTCTACTTCAGAGACACAATTTGTCATTATATCATCTTCATCTAGTTCTCACAAGTTTCTATTGTAGGGGAAGAAAAATAGTTTTCTCTACCTTTCATAGTTCTTAGTGAGATTCTTGGAATCAAAGACAGATTAACAACAGAAAAACAGAAGTTAACATGTATACCTCAGTTATTCATGGGAGATACACAGAGAAATGAGTAAATCTCAAAGAAGCGGCTTTGAATTCAGCCTTATTATATACTATAGTCCACTGAAACAGAAGGTGTGGACAAGGCCAGTTATAGAGAGGTAGCCAGGAAAGCATGGGTGAACTAGTGTAAGGTTTGTTATGTGGACTGAAGTTGGTGCCTTCTCCATTGACAAGTCTCTTGTGATTCAGAGTTATCCCCTTCCTGGTACAGAGAGAAGACATCCTTACAAATGAAGATTTCCTTTATATTTTCCTTATGAAATGGTAATTTTTTTTCAGAGCTAGTCCTTTGCTGTTGCTCAAAAGAGTCCTTGTGCCAAAAAGGCGTATTTTGGGATGGCATATTCTGGTCTCCCACAGCCATATTTCAGATGTTATATTCTGGTCTCCTACACCACTTTATTTATTTGAGACAGGATGTTGCTTTGTCACCTAGGCTGGAGTACAATGGTGCAATCTTTGCTCACTGCAGCCTCTACCTCCCAGGCTCCAGTGATCCTCCCTCCTCAGCCTCCCAAATAGCTGGGACTGTATGTGCACAGCACCACGCCTGGCTAATTTTGGTATTTTTTTGGTAGAGATGGGATCTTGCCATATTGCCCAGGCTTGTCTCAAACTCCTGGGCTCAAGTGATCCTTCTGCTTCAGCCTCCAAGTTGCGGTAGGGACCATGCCTACCACACCCAGCGAATTAAAAAAATTTTTTTGTAGAGACAGAGTCTTGCTATGTAGCTCAGGCTTGTCTGAAACTCCTGGTCTTAAGTGGTCCTCTCTTCTAGGCCTCCCAAAGTGCTGGATTTATAGGTGTGAGTCACCTCACCTGGCTTTTTTTTTTTTTTTTTTGAGACATGGTCTCACTCTGTCACCAGGTTGGAGTGCAGTGTTGCAATCATAGCTCACTGCAGCCTCTACCTCCCAGCCTCAAGTGATTCTCCCACCTCAGCCTCCCAAGTAGCTGGGACCACACGACCAGCTAATTGTTTTATTTTTTTTGTAGAAATGTTTTATTTTTATTCTTCTCCCTGTGTTGTTCAGGCTGGTCTTGAATTTCTGGACTCAAAGCAATCCTCCATCTCAGCCTCCCAGAATGTTGGGATTACAGTCACGAACCACCATGCCCAGTCAATACGCAGCCTTGGTTAGACATTTGGGCTCTGCTTTACTGAAATTTAGTTGAATATCTTGTACCAGTTTTGTTTCACCCAGCTGGGGGTTATATCCTATTCTTAGGTTGGAATGGGTAAATGGGGAAAAGGCATCCTCTTGAGGAGTATTTAGTAAATAAGTTAAGGACATGTCACCCTGAACACATATGCTGCTTTGGCATGTTGTTTATTTGGAGCTGAAGGCACTTGAAAAACAGCAGAGGCAGGAAGGGCTCTCCCATCTACCCTTTTCTACGTAAGAATAGGCATAAAATTCCCCATAAGAAAGGAGCCCTCCCTGTACAAGGAAGAGAAAAACATCCTTAATACCAGAGACTGGGAATCAACACCGAAATGAATCCATATAAACTTACTAAAGCAACCCGCTACTTTTATCTCCCTCTCCATATATCTCCTGATCACTTCCCCACAATTTACTGTCCCTACCCCAAACCCCTTTGTCTGATCATACTTTAGAAACTTATCATTGCTTTGACTAGAAGGTATAAAAGCTTTCTACTCTGTTCACTTCTTTGGGCCTTTGTTCTCTTGTGAAGAGCTCCATGTGCATGTAAAAATTTAATAAAACTTGTATACTTTTATCCTATTACAGTGCCTTGTCAGTTTAATTCTTAGGCCCATTGGAGACCCTAGAGGGTAGAGGAGAATTTTTTCCTCCCCAACATTTCTGGTGATGAGGAGGGAATTTCACTGCTTGCCTTGGCTACTGGAGCTAAGAGATGAGACCTCTGACAAAAGCCAGCAGAGGGTAGAAATTTTTACCACTTCCGTGTCCTAGATCTCTGCCTGCAGGGTCTGGTTGAAGCAAGACTGATGAGTCTCTTGTCTTTTCTTCTTTCTACACTTAGATTAGCAGGAGAAAATATTTGTGTGAAGTCATTCTTTGGGTATGGCAACTTTGGCATTTTCTCTCTTTTCAAGTATTCTTGTTTTCCATTTGATCCCATTCTTCCCAGAGATGGGAAGGTTGTTGTTTTCCTTTGTCTTTACTTTTTGTGTCATGTACTACAAGGGGGAATCCAGGACTGGGGCCTATAGTCCTGTGCTAGAGCTGGCCTCGTGGACTGGTGAGTATATACTTCTCACCAGACTGGTAAAGCAAAAACAAGATGAGCTTTTTCTTTTACTTGTTTTATGTCCCGAGAGCTTGGCTTTGTGACCAGTGAGAATATTCTCTCTGGGCCCCACTAGCTCATGGGAGTAAGTGTTGGCTTGCCTTGTGTCAGGTGGCCAGCCTACAGTCTGGGAGGCTGAGACGTGATGACAGGTAGCATTCTCTTTGTTTGAGCATGCCAGCTTCCAGGGGAGGTCCCAGTCCATAAGGGGCCTTTGCTGTCTCAACCTTCTTTGTCTTATTAGTACCAGGAATATCCCATCCTAGGGTTGCTCACCTGGTGCGACTCATTAGTGGGTCTGTGGCTGGAGGTGTCTCATGTCTTGTGAGAGATCAGAGACACCATTTCCACAAATAGGATTCTCACGGACGGTGATAGCAAAGGTCTTTGCTTTCCTAGGCCACCTCTGGGTGTGAACTTATTCAGATCATGTGGGTGCATCTTCTTCACTCACTCTAGGGAATGCCTCTTGCATTCATGGTAAAGATTTATTCTAAGTCTGGAAAGTTATTTCCCAGTCTTTCCATGAAAAGGCTTATTGGTTTGAGTTGCTATTGGAATAAACACATTCTTGGAGATCCTATTTGTCAATGGCCACATGATGGATCCTTTGAACTGGAAAAACTTCCCTATTTGAAAAAAAATTTCTCATCCAAATAAACTGTCCTATTGGTACCTAAGGGAAGATCACATTGTAAAGGGGACATAGAGGAGTGTATCAGATAGCTTTAGGGAAGAATAGATTAAAACAAAAGTTAAAGTCCATACCCACTACAAATCCTCCTTCTTAGTCCACCTATACTTGCCTTGACCCCCAAATTCCTGTCCCTGACCCTCCAGCAGATCTTTGGGATCTCTAGCCCCTGGATTGAATCCTGCTCCTCAAAGAATGGCCCCATCTTCTCAGCAAAATCCTTTAACTCCTTAAACTTTTCCAACTTTTTAGAAAATCTCTTAAATATTCAGCTGCCTACTTTAACTTCCCTTTCCTGGGAAGATTTACAGAGCACACTCTGGCCTGATTTCCAGGCCTGGGGTATAGAGGTTGCCGTGTAAATGCTGAGAGCCAGGAAGTAAGTCTGGCCCAGGCTCCAGGAAGGCTTCTCCTACTTCCCAGGGCTCTGCAATCAAACTCCATCAACTCCAGACCTTCCTGTGCCATGCCTCCCTGTGAACGTTATACTGGATCCCCACCACAAAGAATTTATGTCTCCAGGCAGCAGTAGACCCTTTATTTTATTAAAAAAAAGTATCTTTTGAGACAGAGTTTCACTCTTGTTGCCCAAGCTGGAGTGCAGTGGTAAAATCTCAGCTCACTACAACCTCCACCTCCCGGGTTCAAGTGATTCTCCTGCCTTAGCCTCCCGAGTAGCTGGAATTACAGGCACGTGCCACCACATCTGGCTAATTTTGTATTTTTAGTAGAGATAAGGTTTCACCATGTTGGCCAGGCTGGTCTTGAACTCCTGACCTCGGGTGATCTGCCCACCTTGGCCTCCCAAAGTTCTGGGATTACAAGCATGAGCCATCGCGCCTGGCCTAAATATTTCTTTATGAGTACAAATGTATGGGATAGTGTGAAATTTTGTTATACATATTTTATGCATGGTGGTCAAGTCAGTATTTAGGTTGTTCATCTCCTGAGTACAGTACATTTTTGCTAAATATACTCACCCTACTCTACTATCAAACCTTGAATTTCCTCCTTCTATCCAATTCTGTGTTTGTACTCTTTAACCCACTTCTCTTCATCATCCCTCTTCCTCCCACTCACCCTTGCCAGTCTTTGTTATTTATCTTTTCACACTCTACCTTCATGTGATCAAATTTTTTAGCCCCAACATATAAGAACATGCAATACTTATCTTTTCGTACCTGGCTTATCTCACTTAACATGATGACCTCCAGTTCCACCCATGTGGCAGTAAATGACAGGATTCCATTTTTTTATGGCTGAGTAGTACTCCACTTGTGTATATACAACACATTTTCTTTATCATCTGTTGATAGACATTTAGGTTGATGCCATATAACAGCAGATCTTTTAAATTTTTTTTGTTTTTTCTGAGACGAAGTTTTGCTCTTGTGGCCCAGGCTGGAGTGCAATCAACTCACCACAACCTCTGCCTCCCAGGTTCAAGTGATTCTCCGGCCTTAGCCTCCCAAGTAGCTGGGAATACAGGCATGCTCCACCACGCCCAGGTAATTTTTTTTTTTTTAATTTTTAGTAGAGATGGGGTTTCTCCATGTTGGTCAGGCTAGTCTCTAACTCCTGACCTCAGGTGATCCACCCGCCTTGCCTCCCAGAGTGCTGGGATTACAGGCGTGAGCCACCGTTTCCAGCAGATCTTTTAAATTACAAATTCCTTTTGTCCCCGCTTTCAGAAGATTCTACCACATTTAAAGAGGAGTTAGAAGGATTGGTAGCCATTCATAATCCCACTCACAGGAAACTCAACTGGCTACTAAGATGTTTTTTTCCCACCTGTGATCATACTGTAGTTATTAGACAAACCAGATGGACTCTAGGGGAATCAACTCTTCCCCAACCCATTCCACCCAGGAAATAGGGAGCTGGAACTACTTCTAGACCCTACTGCAAGTGACCAGGAAATGGCTCAGCTAGAGGCCAACATTCAGTGCCTAATGGAGGTGATGAAAGAGGCCTTTCTCCCTAAGGTGAATTGGTCTCAGGTTGAAGCATGCACTCAAAAGAAGGAGAATCTCCTAAGGTCTTTATGGAATATTTTATTCAAACTTTTAAAAGCCACACTGCATTCAACCAGGAAGCCTCAGAACATAGAAATCTTTTAATTTCTGGCTCAGTTGGACTGTATAAAGAGGGAAATTCAAAATGTGTGGCTGCCTGGGTGAGTCAGTCTCTGAGTGTTTTTACAGAAGCAGCGATGCAATCCTTTGAAAATAGCTTGCAGAAAATAAGAGGAAAAAAATGAAAACCAACAGCTCTGCCTCCCAAATCAAGTATTTACAGAAACAAAGCTATAACTCTAAGAGTAACTCTAAATCCCCTCATTTTTCTTCCCAACCACCGTGGCTTCCTTGCCTCCAGATGTCTGCAGATATTTAAAAAGCCAGGACACTGGAAAAACAGCTGTCCTATACTTAAAGCAAAGATGAGGAAGAAAGAAAAAGTGGGGTCCCTAGATCCCACCATCCTCAGAAATTTGTTTTTCCCCTCCTGAGGGACAGCACCCTATTAACTGATGGGGTTGGCTGATCCTCAGCTGTACTCCCGAACCCATCATTAAACTTTAAATACAGGATTGGGAACGGGATTTCTTGATTGACACTGGTTTGACTTCTTCTACCATAACACTCAGAGGATTTATTTTTACCTGTCACCTCTGATCCTATTTAAGTTGTCAGAGTCTGTGGGCAACTTATTTCACTGCTCATATCTTAGACCACTCCGATATTCTTAGGACCTCTCAACATTGTGCTTTCTAGTTTCTGACTCCTTACCAGCAAATCTTTCCAGAAGAGATTTTTAATGTAAGTTTAGTGCAAACATATCCTGTAACGAGAAAGATGTTTTTATTTTCCTGCCCTCAGAACAAACCTAAAACTTTCTACTTTTGTTAATGGAAACCCATCTCAATTTAAAATCCTTTGAAAAGAATGCAGTCTTAAAAGATGCCCGGACTAGTCTTTGGGCCTCACATGCAAATAACACTGGCTTGCTACTAAGCGCAGGGCCTGCACATATGGCCTGGGAAAGAAACAAACCTTTCTCACCAGTAGCCCAGAATCCTCTCTTAGGAGGTGCAACACAAGGAATCAAACATATAATAGACTCTCTTTTACACCAGGGTAGTGGCGTCTTTATTTCTTCATCCTGTAGTACCCAAAGTTTGCCAGGAAAGAAAGAAGAGAAATTTGATTCGGATGGGGGTGGGGGAATCACTTCTATCCAACTGTACAAGATCCAGGCGCCAAAAGCAACTCCTTCGTAATTCTTTGCTACCCCATAGTCCCTAATCCAGCTACCATTCTTAGCTCAATTCCTGCTAACGCAGCCTGGTTTATAGTAATTGACCTCTGCTCGATTCCACTGCACCCTGACTAGACATTTCTCTGTGTATTTACATATAAGAGAGACAATTAACATGGACTCACAAGCCTCAGGGATATCGAGTCTCCTTTACTACTTTCCCAGGTCTTTAACACCCATTTACACTCTTTAGCCCTTCCCCAAGGCTCCATTCTTGTTCCATATGCTGACAATCTCCTTTGAGCCTTAATATTAGCATTGTTCATAACCACTGCCCTTAGCTTACCTAATGTTGACAAACCTTTCCACCTGTATTGCCATAAAAATAATGAGATTGCTGCAGGTATCCTAGGACAACTTTTTGGATCTCAAATACATCCTGTAGCATATTTCCCATGTCAGCTGGACCTGTGGTAGCAAGTATGCCTTCATGCCTGTGTGCAGTTACCGCATCTGCCACCCTAATTGGCAAAGGCAGTACTCTTATATAAGGCTCCTCCATTTACCTCTGTGTTCCCCAAACTGTGTCTGGCTTTCTTATAAGTTTATAAAACATAGCATCTCTCTACATGATGACAGACCACTTCAGAAAAGCCCTATTAACCATCCCTGCCTCATTTTATATCACTCTAACACTTTAAATCCAGCTATTCTACCGTCTCTCTCTGGCAATGAAGAGCTTCACTCCATTTCTCATCATTGCCTTGACACTGTAGATAGGATCTCAAAGCCATGAGCAAACCTCTTAGCTACCCCTTTGGACAACCCAGACTTAGTCTATTTTGTGATGGCTCTTGTAGATGAAATTTCCAGGGAAACATAACAACTGGCTAGCTTTTCCACATGAAACACTTGAGGTGTGCTCTTTGCTCACAGTAAGACCAGTCCAAGCTGCTGAACCAATAGCTGTCACTCAAGTGTGCACACTGGGAGAAAAACTGGCCGCTCTTTACACTGACTCCAGATATGCCTTTGGAGTCTGCCATACTGTTGGCATATGTATGTTGGCATAATCTGGAAATGCCTTCAATTTTTCACTTCTGCTGGTTTCATATGCTGACAATCTCCTTTATATGCCAAGAGGCATATAATTATTGATCTATTACAGGCTATTTTCCTCCCTTCTAAAATTGCTATTGCTTATTGTTTAGCCCATACTAAGGAGTCTGGTATTATATCTCTTGGGAACAATAGGGCTGACAAAGCAGCTAAATACACAGCCAAAAATAGGCCACCTTTTTTTTTTTTCTTAATCTAGTTTCTAAACCTGACTTTATCTCTAGCTGACACTATTGATTATCTATCAGGCAAATACTCCATTATCTGAAAAGACTAATGGATACAAAAGGGTTGAAAACAATGGTTGGATGGACTATACATTGGGCTAAATGGATTTCCTGTCGCCCCCATTCTTTCAACCTTTTGGCTTGCACTTTTCTCCCATCAAATGGGATATATGGCCAGAAGGAGGATAGTTAAGGAACTAAAAGATAATTGGGGCCGAGTGCCTCACGCCTGTAATCCCAGTATTTTGGGAGGCTGAGGTGGGCAGATCACCTGAAGTCAGGAGTTTGAGACCAGCCTGGCCAACATGGTGAAACCCCGTCTCTATTAAAAATACAAAAACTAGCCTGGAATGATGATGGGCAGCTGTAATCTCAGCTATTCGGGAGACTGGGGCAGGACAACTGCTTGAACCCAGGAGGCGGAGGTTGCAGGGAGCTGAGATTGTGCCATTGCACTCTAGCCTGGGCAACAACAGCGAAACTCCATCTCAAAAAGAAAAGATGATTGGTTCTGCCCTAGCATCCACAAAATTGCTGACCAAATTATTTCCCGCATACTGCTTGTAAATCTCACCAAATTTCTGGAGGAAACCAATACTCCTCAGGAAGTCCTCGAGCCCTACATTGCCTCTTGAGTCACTCCAAGTGGATTTCATAGATTTACCTCCAACTTTAGGCTGTTCTCACTGTTTGCTTATTATTTCTATGTTGAGTGGATAGACTGAATGCCATCTGACTAGATGTGCTGATGCCACAACAGTGGTGAATAACTAAGATTATTCTTTGTTTTGACATTCCTTTATGAATTGAGTCAGACCAAGGAATTTATTTTACAGCAGAAATAAACCCCTTGCTTGCAAAAACTTTGGGCCACTCACTAAAATTTCATACCCTGTATCATCCTAATCCTTAGGGGAAGTGGAACAGAAACATCTAGAAATAAAAAGGACTTTAGGGAAAGAAGCATATCCTCAATTATTTCAATTCACAACATTCCACATAGAAGCTAGAAGAATTTGCAAGTAATATATGCACCTATAAGGTGAGTTTAGGCTGGGCACAGTGCTCACACCTATAATGACAGCACTTTTCTCAAGTGATGAGCCCAGGAAATGGATGCTGCACTGAGCAGAGGTCTTGCCACTGTACTCCAGCCTGGGCAACAGAGCAAGTCCCTGTATATATATATATATATATATATATATATATATATATATATATATATATGTATATCATATATTATAAATAATATATATACAAAATACATAAAATATTTAAATTTTCACTTTGTTAATTTGGCCTTATCACTTGAGAATCGTATCTTTTGAGTAATGATTTTGCCCACCAGTGAGCTTACATTTACAGGTATCTGCTACTACACACTTTTTTAGATAGTCTTTTGTGCTTCTCCAGACTCAGTCAAAGAATTGCACAGGATAGGGTCAGAAGCAATCATTGTAACCAGGCTTTCCTTTGATTTGAAGAACATACATTAATCTTAAGGAAATGGCTACCCAACCAGCTATGGTCCTCTTAATTGCTAAATAACCCAGTACACAGACCTCCAACCTGCCACTTAAGAGATATTAAGAAAAGTTTTGTCAGATCCTGTGACAGTTAGTTTGATGTGTCACCTTGACTCAATCATGGGATGTCCAAATATCTGATTAAATATGACTTCTGGAGTGTGCCTGTGAGGGTATTTCCAGAAGAGATTTGCATTTGAATTGATAGACTGAGTAAAGGAAATTGCCCTCTGCAGTGTGAATGTGCACCATCCAATCCATGGAGAGCCTGAGTAGAGGAAGGAAGGATTCACTCCCTCTGCATGACGGCTTGAGCTGAGGCATTTATCTCCCCCGGCCCTCACTACTCCTGGTTCCCAGGTCTTTAGATCCACAGTGGAATCCACACCACTGGCTCTCTGGCTCTCGGGTCTTCAAACTATGCCACCAACCAGCTTTTTTGGGTCACCAGCTTGCTTGGCAGCCTAATGAGGAAAGCAGATGAGCTACTCCAGGTTACGCAAGGGTGGCTTGTGGGTCAGCTGTAACATCTGGTAATTTGACAAGTGTTTGTACCATAAGAGTCAGTGTCAGGACCATTTATGACCTTCATAAGAGGCTTGAGGATGCTACCTGTGAAATCAAACCACAGGGTATGTATGTCTTGCTTTGGTATGTCACTCAGGAAAGGTCCAGCACCATGCCTGTTTTCAAGACAAAGGGAAAAATTTCCTTCTAATGACTTTACCTGAGCAGAGGACAGTCCTTGAGCTTCCATGTAAGTTTTTCCATACCTAAGTAACTCACCCAAAGGAGAAGTAAAGTGACATTGTTTTCTCTGTGATAAATGCCATATCTTGTCATACATCTATTTTCCAGTCTTGGTCTACCAGCTTTTTGCAAGTACCCGTCATTCCTTGGCAGGAATTAAAAGTAGTACCGTGGCGCAATCTTGGCTCACTGTAACCACTGCACTGCGTCCCAGCTTCAAGCGATTCTCTCACCTCAGCCTCCTGAGCTGCTGGGATCATAGGCGCACACCGCCATCACAACCAGCTAATTTTTGTACTTTTAGTAGAGACAGGTTTTCACCATGTTGGCCAGGCTGGTCTCAAACTCCTGACCTCAGGTGATCTGCCCACCCCAGTCTCCCAAAGTGCTGGAATTACAGGCATAAGCCATCATGCCTGGCCTAGTTTAGGTTCTTTTGTGTGATCTAGATGTTGGACATAGCCAGCAATCTGATTAACTAATACGCCAGAGTTTGGGAAATTGGTATAGGAGGATGTCAGGTTTCTGCTTGGCCTGATGAGAAAACAGGAAGAGTTTATAAAAGCATAATAGAGTTTGGAAGAGAGCCCAAAGTGGAGAAGTAGAGTGAAAACAGGATAGATTGACACAAGCAATCTCCAGTCAGCCTTTAAACAGCCGAAGAAAAGGAGTCTTCATTAAAAGGAAGAGGTGGTGTTTTTTTTTTTGTTTCAGAGTAGGGAGACCTAATGGGGAGAAAATAGGTGAAAGTGAAGTTTCCTAATGACATTAAGAAAAAAACTGTTACGTCATGATGCTGTTTGCTTCCAGGGCCTGGGGATTAACCCTGGAAATCCTTACTTTAAGGTCACTTGCAGGGATGGTCTTCCAAATTGTCCTCAGAGTGCTGATCTGGGGTCTTTCAATTGCCCTAAGAGTGCTAATATAGCTTAGCATGGCTTTCAGGAATCCATGATGATTTTTATTTTATTTAGATGGTGGCATAAGTTGTTAGCAGTACTTCATGAGGTCCTTCCTAGCTAGGTGACAGTATGTGCTGTCTTCTAAAAACCTTGATGTACACAGATCTCCTAGTCAAAAGAGATGGCAAGCATTGTCAGTTGGCAGAGGCTGTGTCATTTTTACCTGTTGACATGCTCCAAGTATACTAGTCAGTTCCTGTATATAACTAAAAGATAATTGTGGCCGAGTGCTTCACGCCTGTAATCCCAGCACTTTAGGAGGCTGAGGTGGGGTTGATCACCTGATGTCAGGAGTTTGAGACCAGCCTGGCCAACAGGGTGAAACTCCGTCTCTAATAAAAATACAAAAACTGTTCCCTTAAGTCTCCATAATGGTTCACTCAATTCAAGAATATAAGGTTTAGAGATATGAGTAGGCATAGGACAACCAAGTATTGTTTCAAAAGGGGCTAATTCATGCCTTCTATTTCAAGTATTCCAGGTTTTATGTATTTAGGGGAATGCTTCTGGCCATTTCAGTGCAGTCTCTTGACAGACTTTTCCTAAAGTTTGTTTTTAACTGGCCAATATTTTAATAATCCACATAGCATACTGCCATTATCTTCGATGGCAAAAACCACAATTACTTTTGCACCAACCCTATGTATAAACTGGTTCTACAACTCCCAGGATCCACTGGCATCAAGAATTGAGAGAAGCTATGGGGAAATGGAAGCCTCCCTGCCTTTAACTCTCCTTGGCACAGCACAAAGGACCAAGGCTTCTCTCTGGGAAATACAATCTGGGTACTCAGTACTGGCAGGATTTAGAGTCAAACAAGAGCTTCATTCAGGCTAATGAGAGTTGGTACATGTAATATTACTATAAGGATCCTTCTGACTACTGAGCATGCATATAAACCAGCTCAACTTTTGTTCCTTGTTTTTGTAGTTACGGCAAGTGAACTGGGTTAAGCCATCCTCCCTCCTCCTTTTCCTGTTTTGTGACACACATTTCTGTAGTCTAATTAAGCTGTACCAATAGAACAGGCTGTGAGCTCCTAAGGTGGGAGTGGGGAGGTGGAAGGAGAGAGGCTTGGCTTATTGAGTTTTCTCTGTCACCTAGGACAACTGCAAGCACATAGGAAATGACTTGGATTGAAATGAACCAAACTGGAATGGAACTAACTTACCCATAAAATGAAAACCATATACAAACAAGGAAAGCTTGTGTTGGGGCTCAGAAAAAGATCCCTAAAATATGACACTTTGACATGCTGAACTAAAGAAGCAGACTCAAGGTCTCTCTGACCTCCCTGCCTCCCTCCCCCACATCTCTTTCAATACTCTCTCTCCCAAAGCACAGGATGAGGCTGCTGTCGGAAGTTCCCTTATCTACCTAGAAACTGAACCCATGAAAGAGAAACACAGTTGTCTTTGATTCCCTGCCTGAAATTTCCTAAACCAGAGATTGAAACTAGTATCACTAAGGAAGAGGCTGAAAATTAAACACCACATCTGAGCTCAGATTAACTTTTTTCCAAACTATTTTCTGTTCTCTGGTTCCATTCAATTCTAGAAGATACTTATTTGGCAGTCTTTGTCTGAGCACTGGACCCATTCATTTCCCCTAAAAATCATTTATTACCTGCTATAGTTTTGATATTTGACCCACCAAACTTCATTTTTTTTTTTTTTTTGAGACAGAGTCTCACTCTGTTGCTCAGGCTGGACTACAGTGATAAGATCTTGGCTCACTGCAATCTCCACCTCCCAGGTTCCAATAATTCTCCTGCCCCAACCTCCTGAGTAACTGGGACTACAGGTGCACACCACCATGCCTGGCTAATTTTTGTATTTTTAGTAGAGATGGGGTTTCACTATGCTGGCCAGGCTGGTCTCAAACTCCTGACCTCAAGTGATCTGTCTGCCTCGGCCTTCCAAAGTGCTGGAATTATAGGCATAAGCCACCATGCCTGGCCTTCATGTTGAAATTTTATCCCCAATGTTGGAGGTAGGGCCTAATGGGAGGTGTCTGAGTCATGGGATGGATCCCCTCATGAATGGCTTGGTGCTGTCCTCAAGTTCTCCATTAGTCCTTGAGAGAGTTTCCCCAAGAGCTAGTTGTTCAAAAGAGCCTGGCATCTCCCTCCCATCTCCCTTGCTTCCTCTCTTATCACATGATCTCTGCACACTGGTTTTCCTTTGCCTTTCACCATGAGTGGAAGCAGCCTGAGGCCCTCACCAGAAGCTGAGCATGTACCAGTGCCATGCTTCTGGTACAGCCCGCAGAACTGTAAGCCAAATAAACCTCTTTTCTTGATAAATTACTCAGCCTTGGGTATTCCTTTATAGCAACACAAATGGACTAAGACACTACCCCTCAAAATGGCCATATTTTCCCCATCTCCTTTTCCCCCATGAAGGAGGGTATATAAGCATCTGGACCTCGTTGGGTTATTAATCATTCTCCTGCAATTCCCCTGTGCTTATGCATATTAAATAAACGTGTATACCCTTTTCTCCTAATAATCTGCTTATTATCATTCATTTCCAGTGAAACTTTAGAGGGTAAAGGGAAAACTTCCTCTTGGTCTCTACACTTGCTAGATATCTAAACAATTAAATTGAAAAAGCAACTTTGGACAGGAGAGAAGCTGGGAATGTGTTTTTCCTTGATCTTCATATCATAGCTTGAACCACTGTATAATAATTTATTAAGAATTAAGGGATGCCAGGCGAAGTGGCTCATGGCTATATTCCCAGCACTTTGGGAGGCTGAGGCGGGTGGATCACCTGAGGTCAGGAGTTTGAGACCAGCCTCAACATGGTGAAACCCAGTCTCTACTAAAAATACAAAAAATTAGCTGGGCGCTGTGGTGGCACCTGTAATCCCAGGTACTTGGGAGGCTGAGGCAGGAGAATCACTTGAATCTAGAAGGTGGAGGTTGCAGTGAGC